>CM033470.1:200983265-201146995 GCA_019447015.1 Hymenochirus boettgeri | reverse complement strand
ATAAAAAGTTTGGATCAGGCAGCAAAAACCCTAGAAGTGCCCCTGTCCTTTTCTCTAAATATAGTTATTGTGCCTACTTGTATCCAGTATTGATGTGCATGCTCCCAGCAGCGTACCTACTTGAAAGACACCCTTATATTCTACATCTAACTTTAGTTTCGTAGAATTTTAGTAAGCTTATGCTAGTACAGTAAGAAATCATTCAGGGATATACATTTTGTTCAGATAAATAACAGACCTAAGTGGGCATAAAAATTTTAAAATTATGTGAAATTGTATTTTAATGAGGTGTGGATCACATCTCAGTACAGCACCCCTATTGCTGATGCTGATGCCCGTGACTGAAGGCCTCCTGCCCCTGGCCACCCGTACTGCTCCTTCCGCCTCATTTTCAGCCTAGCGGCTTAGCTGATGCCAGCTTAGCTGGCAAATGGCAAATTTTTCTTATTGGCAGGGCCATATATGGTCCTACCTTGCTCTACTGCATTCAAGTTGTGAAATAACACATGCTCTGCAACAACAGCTACTTTGTGGCTAATTTTTCTAAGATTGGGTCAATCCTACTTGGCCTGAGAGCAGTACTTTGTTCTTCCTTCTCTCTCCACGAGGCACCTTTGTGGTGTCACCTACTCTGACCATCTCATACAGCCGCAACAGCTACTCTGTGGCTAATGTTTTCAGCTCTGGGTCAATCCTGCCTGGCACTAGAGCAGTACTCCATATTCCAAAGTGTGGGCCTGCTGTAACTCAATGGTGCGGTTCCTACAAAGCCTTACCCGTTCACCCGCTTTCCCTTGCACGAAGCATACTCTGAGGGAGAGAAGCCAATAGGGTGAGGGGTATGTCCAGTGGGGCCAAGCCTGCCTGGCTCTTCAACAATGGTGGCAAACTGCAGTGGGCCTGCTGTAACTCAATAGTGTGGTTCCTACAAAGCCTTACCCGTTCACCCACTTTCCCTTGCACGAAGCATACTCTGAGGGAGAGAAGCCAATGGGGTGAGGGGTATGTCCAGTGGGGCCAAGCCTGCCTGACTCTTCAACAATGGTGGCAAACTGCAGTGGGCCTGCTGTAACTCAATGGTGCTGTTCCTACCCGTTCACCCGCTTTCCCTTGCACGAAGCATACTCTGAGGGAGATAAGCCAATGGGGTGAGGGGTATGTCCAGTGGGGCCAAGCCTGCCTGGCCCCACAACAATGGTGGCAAACCGCAGTGGACATTATGTAACCCAGTACCCCCATCGCCTTCTTTCCCTTGTTGTGTGCAAACTACTATATAGGGGAATGTGGCCAATGTGGTGTGTGTAATGGCATTAATGGTAAGGTATATACAATAAATATGTTTTTGTCAGAAGTGAATTAAAATATTTTACTACTTATTACAATACAGTGATATAATAAAAAGTATACTTGCCTTCCATCAGTTGCCGCATGGCTTGAACATAATGAGGCCTCTGGAGGGTAGAGACAGTGGTCTGGTAGCTAAAGCAGCGCAGGAGCCGGCGCTGGAGCCCCTCCATAATCCTGCGCTTTCGGCGCCGAACATGATAGGTGCCAGGGGGGAAATCACCGTACCCCCTGGCCAGGAGGTACTGTGTGGCATACATCTGCCTTACAGAACTCGCCATTGTGCAGGCAGAAGGTTCCGGTTCCTCGTTTTTATGGAAATCCTCGTATTTATGGAAATCCCCGTTTTGACGGAAATCCTTGTATTTTCGAAAATACCGTTTTTTAAAATTCACGCTAGCGGACTGTAATTTTTAGGTATTGTAGGCATTGATACGTGTTCTTAAGGTCATTACCCAGGTCCCTGAGTGATTAAGTGTACGTTACCATGGCTATTTAGACCACTTTTAATGCGGATTTTGCCGAACTTTCATTTTAATACGTTTTAACGGGTCCGCTCGCGGATTTTCGAATTTGCGGATTTTTTCAAAAATCCGCAGATTCTCGCGCGGACCGGATTTTTCGAAGTTCGGACATCTCTATCTGTGAGACCAATTTTTTGGGTTTGTTGATTTATAAGTTTCCTACAGGTGGTGTATGTTAAAGTACCATTAATGTTCTTTAAATATTTTTTTACCTGCCTGTAGGACTTGTGCACTCACTGTATCAACCTGGTCACAGTCTGTATATGGATGTCGCCAGTCTGTAATGGATCTGGGAATTTTGGGGGAGAATGGATGCCAGGGCAATTGTTGGGAAATTTACTTTATCTCCCCCTTTTTTCTGGCCACTTTTTGAATTCATGAGCTTGTTATTGTTACCCTCTCCCAGTACCCAGATACTGCAAATAGACTTTACTGATTATATTTTTTTACATTTTTGTCCTATTATAACAAGATAGGGAGCTGATAGCAACTCATAGAAAAGTTAGGTCACAGCTGACCTATTCCACAGGAACAGCTGATTTCTGGCCATATACATGGCTGATAGTCATCTAATTCAGTTGTAATTGACAGATTTCTTTATCAGCCATAGTCATCCTGAAATTTCACTCTGCATACAGAATGTGACTCTTCTATCTCTTCTATCTTTAATGTTAAGAGAGTTAATCACATCTGCAAACTATTGTTTTAAAGTCCATTTATCTGGTAAAGTTGTCCTTTTAAATTTACAAGCCCAAAAAAAGTAGTAAGGATTCAAAACCTGGAGTCTGTGTTTTCTCAAAATCGAAACTTGGTTATCATAACAAGTCTTGCTACTATTTGATGCAAGGCTATTAGAAGATCTCAACCCTGGAAGTGGTAACTGAAAAACACATGTGACAGCTGGCAGGTTTATATTTTTCTGCAAGAACTTCCCCATTTATATCAATGTCCACCATTTATATCATGTCATAGTTTGTACAAGTAGTAATAGATAAATTCCTTTGAAATCTCAGCTCTATAAGTGGTGATGCTGGTACTGGTACTGTACTGGTACCGTATAGAGATGTCCGAACTTCGCAAAATCCGCTCGAGGATCCGCAAATTTTCGAGAAAATTCGAAAATCCGCGAGCGGACCCATTAAAATGAAAAAAATCCTCGAAAATACGAGAAATCCTCGTAATTCCGAAAATTTTCGAAAATACGTATTTTTGAAAATACCAGAAATCCTCATAATTTCGAAAATTTTCGGAGAAATCCGCGGTTCGGAAAATCTGGAAAAATCCGCCGTTCGCGAACGTGATAAATCGCGGTGGATCTGGGTTCGGATCCGCGAACCGGCCATCCCTAGTACGGTAGCTGTCTCTCCAGTGATTTTTCTGTTGCTGGTTTAGTGGACTATTTTTTAACAAATGTAAAAGAGAGTAAGGTGTGGAACGTATGCATTCCATTAGGAATTATTTTCAAGCAGACACATTATATGCAATTTTTAATCACCAAACCATTATGTGTGTCTGCCCACATACAATATTACAGTGACAAAAATCTGGAAATTAAACATTTTCTGTTGTCAAACTTGTCCGTCCTGCCTGTCCACATTCTAATTTATAACTTTAAAGGTAAGGGTGTCAACCACTCAGTTGTTAGCTTTTTAGTTGGTTACTGCAGTTAAATAACATCTTATTGGTTGCCATAAATTTATAGGATAGGCAAACTTTTGCACCTGTCCCTGTGTCCCTTCGATATAGTGCTTAATATTGAAGTTTGCTTTGCTGGCTTCTCATGTCTTTCTGTCTTTTCCATGTCTTTCTGTCTTTCCCACTCCCTAATTGAAGCTGGAATTCTTTTTTTATTCTCTCTTTCATGAATTCCATGCAAATTGATGTTAAATGCACACTATGTCTGTGATCATTGGTAATGTGTGACTTGGGTTAGAACAGGGCAGATCAGGGGTTGAGGGTAGTAAATATACAACCTGTAACTCCCAGTACTAATGAACATGCTCTATGTAATCATCCAGTAACGTGCCCTAACTTTCCTTATTCTTGGCTGCCGTGTGACTATCTCTGTGGTTGGCTGACCATCCACAATATCTCATCTTTCTTTTTTTTTGCCTAACAACATAATTTTCTCCAATAGACATTTTAATAATTCAGTGATATGCTGCACCTCGTTGCAACAGCGATTTTTTTCTTAATTGATGCCATATACATACCATGAGAATACATCTACCAATAAATCTTTCTTTCCACCAGATTTTCATTCAGTGCATATGTATTATAACCGAGATTGATGTTGTAAATAACGCTCTCTGTTTGTTTTGCTTTTGGGATGCAGAAGACTTGGAACACAAAAAGGGTAGATTCCTATATTATATAATATTATTTAGAATACCCCTCTAACTCAGGGATGTCAAACTTGTGGCTCTCCAGATATTTGAAAACTACAACTCCCAGCATTTTATTATATACAGGAATTGCTGGGAGTTGTAGTTTTCAAACATCTGGAGAGCCACAAGTTTGACACCTCTGTCCTAACTGAAGGTTTTCTTTCCTATTAATTATATAAAATATATAATATAGGTAACCTTAAAATGTATACACAAAGAAGTATATATTAATAAATGTTTAATGTTTGTATCCATTTTTAAAACACCCTGAATATATGTAATATAGAAATATATATCTAAAATAGAAACTGCCCCTACATCTAACTCCATGTCAAGGCGCTAAAAGCAATATAGTCCTCTTGACTCTGGCAATTTCAATAAATTGACATTAAATTTTACGGAGAGAGAGAGAGAGAGAGAGAGAGAGAGAGAGAGAAGCCACTGAGACCAGTGGATTCTAATTGAAAATAAATTGAAAATGTAATTGGATGTCCAAAAGCAGCACTTGATATGTTAGCAGGTTGTAATGCAGAAATTACCAAGCTTGGGAATAAAAGTTCTCTTTCCCCTCTATCCACCAGTGACCACAATGTATGGGGAGTATATTTAATGTCAGGGGTAGAATAAAAGGATAAAGGATTGATTAAAACCAGAGCGGAATTTGTGAGAATCCCGTAAATGAAAAGAAAAAATAACATATTGGGCTCTGACCACGTTAAAAGTGAAATCAAATGTACTAGTACTGTGTCATGACTTGGAATAATGGTCCCTTCATTGTTCTTTAAAAAAACACATTCTTGAAAAAAGAGATTTTTTTAACACTGCATTGTAGTGGTAGAAAATAAAGCCGTACTTCCCCTGCTCTAAGTGCTGTTAAAGGGCAACTAAAGCCACAGAACAAAACTGAACCAGAAGTCAGGACGCCTTGATATAAAACCAGTAATCTGTGTCTTACCTCTCATTTTGATACAGGCGCTGGGAAATTTACCTAAATAACATATGGTTTGTGCTTTACTTCTCAGCATTCTAGTATCACACAGTTTGGTCAACGACCATTATGTTCTGCACATGCTCAGTCCTTAGCTATGGCACAAACTTGTTACAGTTGGTCACACCCATTAATAATATCTAGCCAATCCTTTTACAGGACAGATAAAGCAAGGAAGCATGTGACTGAGGTCAGGGGGTGTGGTCTGACACTGCACATACACACAGATACTTCATCCAGTTCTTAACAGGCTTTGATTTACTTTAACAGAGTTTACTAAAGTGGCATTTTATAGTTTATTGGTGTTTTTAGGGGGGTTGTTTTCAGATTCTGGAGTATAAAAAATTGGGTTTAGTTCTCCTTTAATGAAGAGTAACAGACCTCCATTCATCAGTTAAAGCACACCCATCAAGTTCCCCCAACACTATTAGTCTCTGGGCTCTGGGGACTCTTTTTGAGGGTCTTGTAACTTTTGCACAAGGGCAGAAGGCCATTATTTTTAATGTGTACCAGGTCAGTCATACTGTATTAGCCTTATGACAAGTTTTTCACTTTAAAATTGTTTAAAATCACTGGGTTGCTTAGTGTATAGATACTTTCACATAAGTAGGTTTGTATTTCTGAAGAAGTTTTCTTACAATTACCAGGCAACCGCATTTGGGGGAACTCGACACGCTACATTTTCCATTTACACATCTGGAACCACTTGAAGATTGCTACCAACACTGATTGTATCAAAGTAGCTTATTCTCAACATCTTGGCCAATGAACAGAATTGGTTCAAAGAGGTGTCAATGAGGTCATTAATGTCAAAATAAAGAAACCAAGCCTGAATAGAGGTGGTGGTGGACACCAATTGTCTAACATGTACAAGGCAATTGTGATACCTCTTAACTGTTATATGCTGATTGACACATTCCTGCTGATTGGCACATTTATTGTACAGATTCTTGTTAAGGTCATTCTGAATGGAGAAAGCCAGTTGAATGACTGACATGTCTTCAAGCACTAAACTTCAAGTCCAGTTGATCTTACTAAATTCCACACATGCACTGTATTTCCTCTTATTCTTTGCCTTTTTCTAAATATAGCTGCATGTTTGTTTTCTGGTATCACATATCGTGTCTGTTTTGGCTGACAATGCTTGTTACAAAGTCTTTGTGCTGTCAGTGTAATAGGATTCAGCCTGTTTTAGCAGGTTTCTCAATTCAAATGCAATATAGTACAGTACAACAGAATAATGCTTTTACATTGTTTGTTATGTGATTAAAAGGTAAGACAGCAGAGCATGTGAATTAATGTTCCTGGAGAGAAAAAAAAATGTTGCAAAATTAAAACAGGTGTTTATTTACCCATTTATGGAAAACCATTTTTTGCAACATTTTTGTAGTACAGTATTTGGCATTTTTTTTGTCTGGGGGGTAGTACTGTCTTGCTTTAAGATACTTAATATGGAGGAGTAGTTTGTAATAGCCCATCATTGTGTTGACATGAGTGTGAAGTTTAAAATCCTGTACAGTGCTATTGCTATGATTTATTCACCAAATTAAGGTGATGCTACCTGGGGGTGGGGCCTTGTTTTACCAACCTGGCTTTAACAGTCTTAAGCTGCGTACACACCAAAAGATTCCTTTGCCACTCTCAATCGGTCAGCCAGGACGAATCACTGTCAGTTGCGGCAAAAGTATCCACGGTGGTGACAGATTACCATAACAGATCTTTCATTAATTCATCAGGTTATGTGTTACTGCTAAGGGTAACTAGTTCATTATAACATTAGTTGTTCAGATTGTTTGGAAACAGCCCAAATCTACATATTATTTAAATTGCATTAAAAATGACACTAAGCTGTACGGTAGTTAGTATTTCTGGTCATTGGGCTAATGGGGCAAGGCACCATAATGCAATACATTAGCATCCCTAAATGTATTGCATCGCATGCACTGAGCTATTTCCAAAAGTCTTTGGAAAGGGTGCAAGCGATGCAAAATGAGTAAAAAACCTTCGCCAATCCTATATTACATCAGTTAGCATGGGTTTTGCACTTCTTTTCCCCCTTAGCACAGGATTTGGCATCTCCCTATAAGTGCTTAAAATGTAGAGCATATGCATATTGAATGCATTCTTATGGGAATGATTGAAGAACATTATGTTGCTCTTCATAATGCTGCAAATATAATTATAATGGGTTATATTGAATGTCTTGTCAGCAAATCTACATTTTTCTGTGGCTGTTTGGCTCATAAAATATAGAGAGATTCTCCCTGTTGTTTCTCACAGTTTACAGAGCATGACGTTTTACCAGAATGCTTCATTCCTGGTGTTAAAGGCCTCTCGGGTATAAACAAAGTGCATGGCCTAGAACAGCAATTTTCTTGCAAGGTACAATGCATTTACAGTTTCCTGCCATCGCTAAAGCAGTTGCCTTGGATAGGACTAGAAATGTACGGTTTTAAACATGTTTCAATGTTTTTTATCTGTGTCTTAATTAAAACTATTTACAGTTCTGTTATTGAATGCTGAAAAAATACACAGTTGGCTAAAAAGTTATTAATTCATGTATAATTCAAGGCCTTTATAGTAAAACATGTTATAGAAAAGTCTTTGTGTCAGCTGTAAAATGTTTAAAATATAAAGAAGAAAGTCTATAAATGAAAACATACACGGGGAGATTTATTATTGATGACAGGAGCATCTTACCTTGTGTATGTTCCCGCTATGCAATACGTGATTATGGCCAAAACACGTCAAGGAAAATTGGATCAGGAGCACTGCGCTATTTCCAAAAACATTTAAATATGGCGCAGTCCCCTAAAATACATTTAAAACCCATGTTAACCCATATTACATTGTGTTGTGTGGGTTTTACACATATATTAGCTATTTTAAATCTCCCTGAGCGGTATATATTTCGTTATAAAATGAAAAACTAAAGATATGTCTATTTAATTGGCTGTCAAGAAAGATTCTGAATGTTATAGCCTTGAATATCTAGCTTTGTACCTCAACAATGAAGAAACCACTAAACTGCAAAGCAAAACTTCATCTTAGGTTCTCCTTTTTCCACCAGCCTTATTACCCAGTTACTATGAACAAAATGTGATAGGGAAAAGAGCTCCCTATCAAAGATACCCACTGAACTCCACAGATGACCTGTAGAGGCACTCTAAAGGCATAGACTAGGAAATCTATATCCCCCAAACCTCCTGGGGAACTGGAAATATAAGTGAAGGTACTGAAAGAGTCACCCAATCAACCATCACAATTCTAAAAATATATCTTTATTGTAAATACACTGTAAAACACTTAGCATTTATAGCAATACCTCATAAAATACAAAATACCAAAAAAAATATACTGTATAACTGCCTGCATCCTAGGCGTCCGTAGGTGCTGAAAAAGATTATCTCAAACTAGTGTCCGGGTAGGTAATAGCAGCAAACCAGAGACTGGTTAGTTGCAACTTATTAATGAAAAAACAGGTAATCCGTACATAGCAGATAAAGCAACCAGAGCTCGGCCCATATAAGCAAGCATGTTAGTAGTAGACTTCGCAGGTGGATAGGCCCTCCGCACAACCTCCGCACATCCACGGGGTCGGGGTAACCTCACCTAAAAGAAGCAAAAAAGCCGAAGATAGCAGAAAAAGCCTTGCCTGAATATATCACCTTAGTAAATGGCTCAAAGCATGATACATGGATCAAAACAATGGATACTGCTATCACAATACTTAAGTGTCTGCCGTGTTGGGTCGAGATTCCTTCGTCCGTTGTTCAACCAGTCCTCACCAGTCTCCAGGGTCTTCTAGAGTTTTCAGTTACACCGGCGACACATACAATCTCCTGGACTGTCGTCCACAAGCATATGTAAGTCTCCACTCACTGCCATACACCCTCCCGGCACTACCATGACCTTATTACCCAATTACAAGAACAAGAGATTCTTCTTAAAAAAATTACATTTTAAGTTTGTATTTTAATAAAACTTAAAGGGCATGTACAGTATACTGAAAAAAAATGCTTTTTACTGCTTTTAACTAACTATCCTGTACCATTTTATTGTGGTTCTGTGCTGTAAATTAAAAAGTGACAGTTGGAATGTTTGAATTGCATGGTGGGAAATTCTCCCTCCCATTTCTGCCTCATAGTGATTACTGAGCATGCTTGACTTCAAAGAAAGTCATGCCAAATGGTAGGAGAAGTCGGTTAATGGTTGGAGGTGTATCCATCAATGCTGTCAAAAGGAGCACTCCAAAACACCGCTGTTGGCTTGTATGCCAGACAGGTGAGTAGGTGCGATCCCCCTGGCCCTCCACTCCCAGGGACAACCGAATCTTAAACACAAGAAAAGTATGGGGGAGCACACTACATAAAGGTGAATTCACCACACATATTTGTATGTGTGGTTCCAATAAACTTTTGTGAATTCACCTTTATGTAGTGTGCTCCCCCATAATTTCCTTCTGTTGAAGATATCCATCAATGCTGCATCATCTTCTTTAACAAAAATGAAATGCCATATAATGTAGGAGAACCCCTCCAACCCTAAATCTACAACTTTAAAATCAGTCCAGAAACTTACCCACCTTCGTTCCCTCTGCTGACCAGCAGCCGATTCTATGATTGGCTGAGTATCAGAAAATCACACGCTGCTGCCAGTCGACCCCTTCTGGTCTTCCGTTCCCAGAAGTAGCAGTATAGGCCGTGACTAAGGGAATGAAGGTGGGTAAGTAAGTTTCAGGAATGATTTTAAAGTTGTACACTTGGCGTTTAGGGTTGGGGTGGTTTCCCCTACATTATATAGTTTTTGAAAATTGTGTGTGGACATGCATTTAAGGTGAGACAAACTCATTTTTACAGTATAGTTGCTGTTTAATATAATGTGTATTGGCTAACAGGAGTCATGGTTTAGATATCCACTAGCAAACCCCCACCCCCAACCCGGTGCACGTAACCTCCCACGCGCACCTCTCCAATCCCTACCACACTGTGGGAAGTGATGAATGAATAAACTTTCCTTTTTTATTTAAAACTTACGGTATCTTATATACCAGGTATAGGCAACCAGTAGATCTCTAGATGTTTGAAGACTACAACTCCCAAAATTCTTCTACAAGGACTCTTTAGTTAGGGAATGCTTGTAGTTTTCAAACATCTGTAGATCTACTGGTTGCCTGTCCTTGGTATATGAGATTTTAAATAAAAAAGTATTTTCATCTTTTGGACAAGATCAGGCACTTTGCCTTGCAGCTCTGGTGGCAATAGCGGCACCCTGGGCTGGCAACGGGCCACTAGCTAGGCTCCGATCCATCTGGGAAGGGCATCACTAAGTTATTTATCTCTGTACCTACAATGATGTCACCCAAATCTGTAACAGAGGCCCCACCCCTGCCCAGTCATTGGGTTGGCCTTGGTGTGCTGGATTGCCAGTGTTTTTTTGCAACTGCTGGAAATTTAGACATCCAGATATCAATGGATTTATTATTCTAATTGAATTGCTGCCTTATTTTCCCCTGGAAGTTTGATTTTGAGATTTATTTGCAATTGAACTATATGTTAAAGTGCACTATATGTTCAAACCTATTTCATTTTAACCAAATGCCATAGAAACGTTAGTGTTTCAATACAGTTCCTAAAGTAAATGATTGCTAAGCTCTGAGCATTATAGTGACAGTGTTGTAACTAATAAATCTGCACTTTGCTTAGCAGAAATTACCAATATGATAAGAAAGTCCCTGGTGCAATGAATTTAATTACTGAAAGAGTTAATAGTTTCAGCTAAAATACTAGACTGTGAATGTTTAAAATTGCTTCTTTCAATCATGCGCACACTTCCCAGGCTAAATCATTACATTAAGGCTGCATGCAAGCAAACTTGTCCTCATTATAAAGATTGGCAGATTGCATTGTGTTTAGGCAGCAGACCTATTCGGTGGTTAAGCTGCATTGCGGAGATCATAACATGGGAAATAATGCATATCTGATCGAATTCTATATTAGATAGGAATCTATTTTTCCTGCCAATTAGATGAATACACATCATAAAATTGCTGTTTAGAGACTTTTTTACCACTAAATCGACATTAATAATTAATATTAATTTTTATATTTTAAGTGATATTTCCACCCAAAATGTCTTAACCTTCATGTACTAAACATTTACTCTAAAGCACATTGAAGAATATTCCTGCAAGCATCTATAGTTAAAAAAACAAAAAAACTTGTCATTTTGTGATGCAAGGTGGTACATCCCTACATCCCGTATGCACTGCTTTCTAAACGTAATGAAACCAATGCATAGTACGTTATAACCACATTATTCAGTACTATAATGAGGGTTATCGGTTGTATGCGGTATTAAGCATTAGTGAATTTTTTGTCATACTTTGTGTGCTGTGTGCCGGCTGCACGATGGTGCAAAAGATACTTCCTGATTGAAAATTGATCGGGATGTAGAGATGGATGGACCACCTTACATCATTCATCTTGTACAGATTTCCACTTACATATCTGCTCAAGATGCTGCAGCTGCCAGTAGAAATGACAGAAAAGTTTGCACTGTCCAATCACCTTCTGATCGCCAAACTACACAAATTCAGCCAGCAGTCTATCACTCAGAAGGGTGAATGGGAATCTGTGTTTTTCCAGATTCCATCAAAATGATTGAGTGGGTCAAAATATTGATCTGTGTATGGCCAGCTTACGTGAGTATTTAAATATCATTGATATGTTTTTCATTGTAAGGCTAGAGCACCCTTTGTTTCAAGCAGTTTTTATTGCTGTTGGGCTATTCTACAGTAATTGTTTGCACATGGGTTTGGTTGTTCTTCTTTATCTTGCTTTGCAGAGATGCTTACTTACACTTTTTTGGACATTCGATAGATTTAACGATTTTATCAAATGCCTAAAGACAAACCTTCCAGAGGTTCCATATTCTGGCCCATTATTTTGTGGTTGGAAGCCAGATAACATCTGTTTGGTTGCTACAGATGAACAGCACTAATACAATGTTGCAGCTTTTATTAAATAAAAACATATATTGAGAAAACGATCCTGCACACTCACATTTACTCCAATGGAGAAATCCATGCTGGGTACTCCAGCGTAGTGGCAAACTGGGAATAGAGAAAAAAACTTTGCACACAAACGTTTATTCAGACATCAGTCCAACAACATGTAACGTTTCGGTGCTAAATGCACCTTCATCAGACAAATACCATATATTTTATGAAATAAAACCCATTGTGTATGGCCAGCATTACATTTCAGGTATATCTGTTGCTGGTCCAGTTGTAAATAGAGGAATAACACAAACCTTTATATTTTGGGAAAGATAAGGCAACAATCCAACATACTTCCTAGCTGGCTGGTCTTTCAACACAGGAAAAATAAAGTAGATCTTCAAATTGTAACATTCAAAAAGTTTAAAGCAGCAATCTTGCATTGCAGTCTTATTGTCCCCAAAATTACAATTCTAATATATGTATTTTTGTCTGAAAAAAAAACTACTGTGCACACTCAAAAATACAGTTAAAAAACTGTAAAGGTTTTTTAACTGTATTTTTGAGTGTGCACAGTAGTTCTATTTTTCAATTGGAAAAAAAACCAAGAAACAAACAAAAAAACCCAATAAAATATGTGATGTCAAGGACTATGTAGTACCTGAATGCTTGATTATACTTTGCTTGAAAAAAAAACAGGTATAAACATCTCATACTGTACATGACTCTTTTGAAACTAGATTTTAAGTGGTCCATTGAGAATAAAGTTTATAAGCAAGGTCTGCAGTTGCATCTAGTTGCTAGTAGCTAATTCTAAATCTCTGTACAGTTGTTCCAGGACTGCCTGGTGGGGGGGGGGGGGGGGGCATCTATCCTGAATTGTGTAACAACAATTCTTTCTTCTTTAAAGGAGAGTTACAGTTCATAGTATTAAACCTTTTTACTAAAGGACTTGTATGTATAACCTTTTTTTTATAGCACCTTAAGGGGACACAGCACTGCTAAGTCACACAAGGTAGAAAATAGTCTTAAAATACTTCAGACAGCTTGCAATAGAATTTCACATGTGTCATAGGTGGTAAGATAATGTTGGTTCATATAGGTGGTTAGATAATTTTGGTTCATATAGGTGGTAAGATAATGTTGGTTCTTATAGGTGATAAGTTTTTTTAGGTGGTAGGTAAAATAATGTTGGTTCTTATAGGTGGTAAAATAATGTTGGTTCTTATAGGGAGATTCCTTCGTCCGTTGTTCAACCAGTCCTCACCAGTCTCCAGGGACTTCTAGAGTTTTCCGCTACACCGGCGACACATACAATCTCCTGGACTGTCATCCACAAGCATATATAAGTCTCCACTCGCTGCCATACACCCTCCCGGCACTACCACGACCGACGTGCGTTTCGAGAGGACGCCCCTCTCTTCTTCCTAGGTTTAGATAATCTTTTTCAGCACCTAGGGACACCTAGGATGCAGGCAGTTATACAGTATATAATTTTTGTATTGTGTATTATTTTATGAGGTATTGCTATAAATGATAAGTGTTTTACAGTGTACTAACAATAAAGACTATTTTTAGTGATGGTTGATTGGGTGACTCTTTCAGTACCTTCACTTATATTTCCAGTTCCCCAGGAGGTTTGGGGGATATAGATTTCCTAGTCTATGCCTTTAGAGTGCCTCTACAGGTCATCTGTGGAGTTCAGTGGGTATCTTTGATAGGAAGCTCTTTTCCCTATAACATTTTGTTTATAGAACCTTCTTTGTTACACAATATAGTGTTGAATTTGAAGACAGGGCCGCCATCAGGGTTTAGAGGAGGCACTATTGTACTGGGCCCCTGAGGCTCCTGGGGCCCAGAGTCCCCAAGGAAAATTACAGCAAGGAGGCAGACCTTTATTTCCAAAGAGAACAAGCACCAGGCAGAAGAGGCATCAGGCACACACTATGGATGTTTTTGGGCTTCAGATGTGACTGCGCAATGTGACGTAATGTATGTGTGTTACACGGACACGTGTACCAGTCACTGTGAGCAAACTTGTGTATCTGGCACTGTGGGCAAACTTGTGTACCTGGCACTGTGGGCAAACGTGTGTACCAGTCACTGTGGGCAAACTTATGTATACCAGTCTGAGTGGGCTGGGCATAGGGGAATCTTATATTTACAAGTCTGTCTAGGCACATTTTAGATTAATCAGTCTGTGTTGTGGGCACTTCTATTTACCACTTCTATTTACCAGTTCACCAGCCAGTGTTAAGTCAGACCTACAGTTCAAAATCACCATCCTGTGTAGTCAGCCCTCCAGTTTACCAGTCAGTGTTAGTCAGCCCACCACACCTACTTCCACAAACCAAACACACATTGACAAGCCATACCTAGTTCTCTCAGGAAGATGCAGGGGCACCTTTCAGGTGACTAAAGATCTAGGAATGACCCTAATTGGGGGAGTAGGGGAGAGTAGTTTTTTCATACTGTATTGGAGGAGTAGCTTCTCAGCAGTGGGCATTTGTGGGGAGAGTGGGTTCTCAATGTATAAGGCGGTTACAAAAGTGGTGTAGTGGTGAGGGGACCAGCAATTTATTTAGTATGGGGCACAGAAAATTATGATGGCAGCCCTATTTGAGGAGATAAAAAGAATTATCTATAGGAATTTACATATCCTGCACTGAGATAAGGAAAAATAAGAGATCCTAAAGCTGGGTACACACTATACAATCCTTCCTCCTGACCAACTATTCAAGGCTTTCAACTGGTCGGACAGGAGGAAGGACTGTCGGTCCATAGCAGCCGCGTCCCACAGTTAGGGGCAACCAATCATGTGGTCCATAGAGTCTGATTCGGACAAACGAATGGTCAGCGACCAGTCGTGGCCGCAAAAAGCCACCATACAATAATTCAGCCCGACCGACCGAAACACTGAAGTGTCGGTCAGTCGGGCCGAATTTTTGTATTTTGTGTACCTTTCCTAATTGATGGTCTCAGAATGGTAGCGAGGACGTGGAGAACCTCCATAGGCTCCTATAAGTGTGGTTTTTCGAGGTGTAAGACTTAGAGACTGGTAATTCTATAGTCTCGAAGATGGCAGGTAAAAAATATATACAATGCGTGACATGGAGACCCTTAAACACACTTAGAGGTGTGGCTAAACCTACCATTTTGAGTTTTCCATTCAAACTTAGGGGTGTCAAGTATACAAAAGTATACTTTATTAATTGTATATCATTTGTTTTGTAATCCAGTAGTAAGTAGTAGTATTATAATTTGTATAGTGTTATTTGTTATGGTGATTTTAATTAAATAGTTTTTAATTAAAATCACCGTAACATAAGCCTTGAGAAAGGCCTCAAAAACAGGGCTGAAATGTTGCTATGCACTTTATTTACTGTAACATAGTATAAATATAGATACATACATTCAGTAGATTGATATAGTTTACATATAGATACATACAGTAGATAGATAGTATACATATGGAGTATATGACTATAATTGCACCTGTTCTACAAATATATAAATGGAGTGCAATGCCGAATCGGCTTTATTGTTAGATGTTCCCCGGTCTCAGAACGTTTTACTATTGGTGTTACAATATGTCGTGGGAACATCTGTAGGTAGGCGATAGTGTATGGGTAGTGTATATACATGCATCTGTAAATTCTCCACTGTTGTTTGGATGTAGCTGATTATGGGGAAGTCTTTTTTTAAATCTAATATTAAAAAAAAAAATTCCCTTTGTTGTCAGCCCTCTTGTATCATTGTAATCAGGTTTTCATTTGAGACTGTACATTGTGCTAGCCAGTTCAATCTGGTTTCTAGCAGCCAAGAAATCGGTTTTATTACCTGTTCAATTTGAGGCTTCCATATCCTTACAACTTATCCTATTTTGGTTTGTCCTTTAGAGCAAAACGTAACCAGTAAAAGAACAATCGTTATAATTAACAGCGGACTATTAAAGATCCTTATAATTAACAACAGTGGACTCCTAGCTATAAATATATCTGTAATGACAGGATACGTGCAGATGAAAAGAATCTGTTGTTGTGATGAGTGTAAAAATCTCTACTTATCACACAGGGTGACTCATTATTTGCAAACCAAGATAAGGGTGATAGGGCTCTTCAGATTAGGGAAAGGATTGTGAGCTTTGAATGATTTAGAAATAGGAGACAGGGTTTTATAGCATGGTAACAACCAAGTGGATGGCAAACATATTGTTTGCTTGCTTTGCATTCAATTAAACACAGAAAAGACTAAAAGTAAACACAAATCTGCATAGTTAAACACTGAATTGCAATTTGCTGATGTAAGAATGTGTAGGCTAGAATGTGTAGGCTGTAGCATACACACAAAGCATTTGGATACTTTTCTGTCTCACCAGCTGCCACCTCTGTTCATGCTCAAGCATTTAAAAGCTCTTTCAGCAGAGGGAGGAGGCAGATACCTTGCCCAGAAAGGAATAGAATGTATCATTAAATATCTGGTTACAAATGCATGTAATAAACTGGTAAAAAGAGCAGTTGGGATTGCAGGCAGGTAACTTAGAAAGCACAAGGTTTTTTTTGTTTTAAAGGGGAAGTTCAGTGCAAATACATATACTTTGCAGAAAAAAGAGCAGTATTTTTTCACCCCAATGACTTTAATCTGCCAATTCAAAATTTTATCTGTGTATAAATAACTGCAATTGAAATACTGACTTCCTGTTTGCAGGACCCCTAATAGAGACCATTATGGTCTTGCCCTTAACCCAGCGCCTGGGTTGATTCAGTTGCTCAGTAGAGATCTGAGCATGTTTGACCCATTCAACAGCCAATCAGTAGAAATTACAAGGATGTGGTGCTTCCTGGGGAGAAGAAGGACCATTAGAACCTGAAATGTCAGCTCACTAATGTCAATAGCAGGGAATAGCAAAGGGTATGAAATCAACAGATTTTTTAAAATGGGAGAGAACATGTAGAATTAAGAAGGCAGTAAACAAACTAACAATTTAACAAATATTGATAATTTCCACTGAACTGTCCCTTTAAGGGTGGACATGCCATTTAAAGGCTGCTAAAGTGCAGTATTTCCACTTCCCTTGTACTTCTGAAATTGATATAAACATTATATAACCATTTTCCTCTTGTGGTTTTGCTTATATCTATATACATGATACTGTCCCTGCTGACCATTTCTCTAATATTCTTTCAGTAAACAGTAAAATAATATTAAAGGAATAGTTCACTCCAAAAGTAAACTATTACTTTAATTTATTGATTGAAGGCCAGGAGGTTAAGGAGCTATGCCTTACCTCCCGTTCTTCAATCAATTGAGCAGGAGCAACGAACAAAGAAAGAAGATATTTACCTTACACGTGATCCTCCACTACAGCAGTGAAAATTCCTGACCGCTTCCTGTTCAGATTAACTATAGTGTGCATTATCGTGCATGCATACAAATCGTGCCTGCATTATTGTACATGCACAAAGGAACAGGTCGGGACCTGTCCCTACTGCAGAGGAGGATCACATGTAAGGTAAATATCTTCTTTCTTCCTCCGTCACTCCTGCTCCTTAGCATAGCTCCTTAACTTCCCGGTCTTCAATCAATACATTAAAGGAATAGTTCACTTTTCACTTTTTTCTGTTATTAAATAAGTACCAATTAAATTAATGTGTTTAAACTTTTTTTTAAGGTCAATGAGAACCCCCCCTCCCTGTAAATCCTATATATTTCTAGGAAACATCATTGCTGGTGTAGAAAGAGAAGGGCTTCCACAAGTCTGTGCTTTTATTGATTTACTATTTATTATGGCTAAATGTACATACGTATATTGGACTTCACATGTATAATTACAACATTTTAAGATACTGTTGTGATGTCAACAGTAACAGCCATGATTGACTGCATGGAGGGAGGGGCCAGTTTACTCTGCCAGAATAGGGACACTAATTATCCTTAAATATCTGGTTAGTAATGCTGGCAATAACATGCAGAATATATCAGTTGGGGTTTAGTGCAGTTAGCTGACAATTGACCAGTTTTTTGTTTTAAAGTGTATGTATACTAAAAAATGACTTTGCGTCATCTTAATCTATATATAAATACATGTAAGTAGCACTTACTCTGAGGTATGTGTGTGTTGCTACATGCCTTCAATACAATACTTTTTTTGTTCAGGGTCTGACCACTGACCTGACAATTTTCCCACATACCAACTGTCAAAACTGCATACAGCACACCAACTGTCAAACCATTCCAGCTACAGCACAACTGCTTACAGAAAAGCTAAAACGTAAGATGTTTCAGACTAGTTATCTAATGAAATAGGGGGCAGATCAACAAAAAAATGGCACAGTGATAGTTGGGATGAATGATAGTTTCCACTAATGGACAATCTTTAAGGGTGGACGTTCCCTTTTAGCTCAACTAATTTTTAAGACTGGAAGGCACTCCTATGAGAAGGCATACTTAAAAAACAGTGCTCCTTTATCACAGTCACAAAATATTATTGCAAAATACAAGTAGTATTTTGCAGCCATGAGACTTTTTATATTGGAGCTCTATTATATTATTTTAAGAGGGGGGCATCAAATGGCAAAATGATTCCCCATTTTACATTATTTTATGACTGTAATAACTGTAAATCCCAATAACTAAGCTTTATAAATAGGCCTCTACTATGAATTTGCAGTGTTCATATATAATGTGTTTCATTGTGAGAGCCCCGAGAGGCAAGAAGCCTGTTTTCCAAGGGATTGCTGAGTGAACTAGTCATAACATTGTTTGCATTTCCTGGTAGGTGGCAAGGAACATAAAACAAAAAAACGGTATTTATAAAGTATTGTTATTGTAATAAGCAATTAATATCCTTTATAATTGTTGAGAAAATAACTGCCAATAACAGGGCTGGATTAAGCACAAGGCAAACAAGGCATGTGCCTCTGTGGACATCATTTACCAGTCATTCTGCGCATCATTTACCAGTCATTGTGAGCATTTAATACTAATCACTTTGGACATCATTTACCAATCACTGTGGACATCTAATATTAGTTACCGTGGGCATAATTTTCTAGTCACTGTGGGCATCTAATACTAGTCGCTATGGACATCATTTACCAGTCACTCTGCACATCATTTACCAGTCATTGTGAGCATTTAATACTAATCACTTTGGACATCATTTACCATCATTTACCATTCACCAAAAATCTAATATTAGTTTCCGTGGGCATAATTTACTAGTCACTGTGGGCATCTAATACAAGTCGCTATGGGCATCATTTACCAGTCACTGTGACCATCATTTACCAGTCACTGTGGGCATCAAATACTAGTCACTGTGGGCATCATTTACTAGTCACTGTGGGCATCATTTACCAGTCATTATGAGCATCATTTACCAGTCACTGTGGGCATCTAATATTAGTCACTATGGGCATCATTTACCAGTCACTGTGGGCATCTAATACTAGTCAATATGGGCATTATTTACCAGTCACTGTAGGCATTTAATACTAGTCACTATGGGCATCATATACCAGTCACTGTGGGCATCTAATACCAGTCAATATGGACATCATTTAACAGTCACTGTGGGTATCATTTACCAGTCACTGTGGGCATCTAATACTAGTCACTGTGGTAATCATTTACCAGTCACTGTGGGTATCATTTACCAGTGACTGTTGGCATCTAATACTAGTCACTGCAGGCATATTTACTAATCACTGTGGGCATCTAATACTATTGGGTATCATTTACCAGTCACTCTGGACATCTAATACTAGTTGCTGTGGGCATCATTTACCAGTCATTGTGGGCATTTTATACTAGTCACTGCGGGCCTCATTTACCAGTCACTCTGAGCATCTAATACTAGTCACTGTGGGCATCATTTGCCAGTCACTGTAGGCATCATATACAGTCACTGTGGGCATCATTTACCAGTCATTGTAGGCATTTAATACTAGTCACTATGGGCATCATATACCAGTCACTGTGGGCATCTAATATCAGTCAATATGGACATCATTTACCAGTCACCATGGCCATCATTTACCAGTTACTGTGGTTATCATTTACCAGTCACTGTTGGCATCTAATACTAGTCACTGTGGGCATCATTTACTAATCACTGTGGGCATCTAATACTAGTCACCATGGGCATCATTTACTAGTCGCTGTGGGCATCATTTACTAGTCACTGTAGGCATCTTATACTATTCACTGTGGGCATCATATACCAGTCACTGTGGGCATCTAGTGCCAGTCAATATGGACATCATTTAGCAGTCACTGTGGGCATCATTTACCAGTCACTGTGCTGTGGGTATCAAATACTAGTCACTGTAGGCATTATTTACTAGTCACTGTGGGCATCATTTACCAGTCACTGTGGGCATCTAATATTAGTCAATATGGACATCATTAACCAGTCACTGTGGGCATAATTTACCAGTCACTGTAGGTATTTAATACTTGTCACTGTGGGCATCATATACCAGTCACTGTTGGCATCTAATACCAGTCAATATGGACATAATTTACCAGTCACTGTGGGCATCATTTACCGGTCACTGTGGACATCTAATACTAGTCACTGTGGTAATCATTTACCAGTCACTGTTGGCATATAATACTATTCACTGCGGGCATCATTTACCAGTCACTGTTGGCATATAATACTATTCACTGCGGGCATCATTTACCAGTTACTCTGGACATCTAATACTAGTTACTGTGGGCATCATTTATCAGTCATTGTGGGCATTTAATTCTAGTCACTGCGGGCATCATTTACCAGTCACTCTGGGCATCTAATACTAGTCACTGTGGGTATCATTTACCAGTCATTGTGGACATTTATTACTAGTCATTGTGGGCATCATTTACTAGTCACTTTGGACATCATTTACCAGTCACTGTGGGTATCTATACTAGTAAGCGTGGGCATCATTAATAGTCACTGTGGGCATCTAATACTAGTCACTGTGGGCATCATTTATCAGTCACTTTGGGTATCATTTACCAGTCACTGTGGGCATCTAACATTAGTCACTATGAGCATCATTTTCCAGTCACTGTGGCATTATTTACCAGTCACTATGGGCATCATTTACCAGTCACTGTAGGCATTTAATACTAGTCACTGTGGGCATCTACCAGTCACTGTGGGCATCTAATATCAGTCAATATGGGCATTATTTACCAGTTACTGTGGTAATCATTTACCAGCACTTTTGGCATTAATATTAGTCACTGCAGGCATAAATACTAATCACTGTGGGCATCTAATACTAGTCACTTTAGACATCATTTACCAGTCACTGTGGGCATCTATACTAGTCACTGTGGTAATCATTTACAGGTCACTGTTGGCATCTATACTAGTCACTGCAGGCATAATTACTAATCACTGGGATCTAATACTAGTCACTGTGGGCATCATTACCAGTCACTCTGGACATTTAATACTAGTTGCTGGGGCATCATTTTCCAGTCATTTGGCCATTTTACTAGTCCCTGTGGGCATCATTTACTAGTCAGCGTGGGCATCATTAATAGTCACTGTGGGCATCTAATACTAGTCACTGTGGGCATCATTTATCAGTCACTTGGGGCATAATTTACCAGTCACTGTGGGCATCTAACATTAGTCACTATGAGCATAATTTGCCAGAAACTGTGGGCATCATTTACCAGTCACTGTGGGCATCATTTACCAGTCACTGTTGGCATCTAATACTAGTCACTGCGAGGATCATTTACTAATCACTGTGGGCATCTAATAGTCACTTTGGACATCATTTACCAGTCACTGTGGGCATCTAATACTAGTCACTTTGGGCATCATTTACTAGTCACTATGGGCATCAACTACTAGTCACTTTGGGCATCATTTACTAGTCACTCTGGGCATCATTTACCAACAACTGTGGGCATCATTTACCAGTCACTGTAGGCATTTAATACCAGTCACTCTGGGCATCATATACCAGTCACTGTGGGCATCAACTACTAGTCACTTTGGGCATCATTTACTAGTCACTCTGGGCATCATTTACCAACAACTGTGGGCATCATTTACCAGTCACTGTAGGCATTTAATACTAGTCGCTGTGGGCATCATATACCAGTCACTGTGGGCATCTAATACCAGTCAATATGGAAATCATTTACCAGTCACTGTGGGCATCATTTACCAGTCACTGTGGGCATCTTCTACTAGTCACTATGGGCATAATTTACCGGTCACTGTGGGCATCTAATACTAGTCACTATGGGCATTATTTACCAGTCACTGTGGGCATCATTTACCAGTCACTATGGGCATCAACTACTAGTCACTGTAGGTATTTAATACTAGTAGCTGTGGGCATCATATACCAGTCACTGTGAGCATCTAATACCAGTCAATATGGACATCATTTACCAGTCACTGTGGGCATCATTTACAAGTCACTGTGGGCATCTAATACTATTCACTGTCATAATCATTTACCAGTCACTGTTGGCATCTAATACTAGTCAGCGTGGGCATCATTAATAGTCACTGTGGACATCTAATACTAGTCACTGTGGGCATCATTTATCAGTCACTTTGGGCATCATTTACCAGTCACTGTGGGCATCTAACATTAGTCACTATGAGCATAATTTGCCAGAAACTGTGGGCATCATTTACCAGTCACTGTGGGCATCATTTACCAGTCACTGTAGGCATTTAATACTAGTCATTGTGGGCATCATATACCAGTCGCTGTGGGCATCTAATATCAATCAATATGGACATCATTTACCAGTCACTTACCAGTGATTTACCAGTTACTGTGGGCATCTTACAGTATATTGACCAGTTACTATGGGTAATTAGTATATCTAGCAACTAGAATATTTAGTATTGACCAGTCATTGTTGGCATCCTGTATTGACCAGTCAATGTGGGCTTTTTATACCAGTCACTGTGGACATCATATATATATTGTATTGCCACAAATATGCACAATGATGTCATGTTGCGCTCGCTGGTGCGATGATGTCAAGCTTGCCAGCGAGATTACGTCAGGCCACCCCTGCACTTCTTGTGTGTGACTGTCAGCAAACAACTCGACCCCCTATCAGCAGGAACAGTTCCTGGGCTGGGCTCTGAATGTCTCTCACATTACTCAGGTAAGTAGTAAGTGATTCCTTACAATTGCAATTGTATGCCCACCAAATGCTGCCTGTCCTGTTATAATGAACTGCACAGCTCACTAATGTCAAAAGTAGGGAATAGCAAGGGGTATAAATTTTACTGATTTTTCAAAATGGAAAATAATATGTAGAATAAGTAGGGATTGCATAATAAACTGAAAAATTTCGTAAATAATCTTTTTATCCACTGAACTTTTCCTTTAAATTATAATGTATCTGGGCCTAGGCCAGGAATACTCGAGAACTAAACAGACAGCTAGGAACAGAACCAACAGGAAAGAGCACAGCATGGTACAGACAAGAAGAAAGGCAAGAGCGTAGTCAGGAGCAGAGCCAAAGGTCATACACAGGAGAAAATCAGACAGGCCCGTTACAGAGGGTTGAGAGAGACAAAGTCAGGGACAGACAGGAGTCAATACAGGCAGCACAGGATCAAGGTCAATAGGACAAGCTAAGGTCAGTAATAGGAGATCAATGAGAATATAAAGTTTCTGAGATAGGCGATAAAGGGCGTAGAGGACCGCAGATTGCTTGTGCTGCCATCAATCTCAAGTTTTAGAGATCGCTGATGAAGACTGCCAAAGCCTTGCGGAAGAAGGCAAGCAGACAGAGGAATGGTGACTGGGTGAGAACACAATGCTGGAACGAGGAGATCATAGGCAAAACCTAAAAATCAGGTTTCTGTTAGTAGCTGTCCATACATGATCTTAAAGGACAATTATACTCTTTACTCTTTACCCATTTGTAATTTTTTCAATGCTTGTGATCAAATGATTATAAAGTAATAAATCATATTTCAGAAATATGATTGGTTACTGTATAATCATGTGATTGCAAGCATTGAAAAATTGACCAATCAGAATTGGATTAAGTCCTTCAGCAAACCTATATAAAGAGTTGCAAACCCTGCGGAGCTCAGAAGTTATCGCAGTTGATGGTAGAAGAAAGAAGAGGTCTGCAACATCGGCCTCTGTTGATGTTGCCAGTGCCTGCCATGCCATTGGCGGACCCATTGACACTGCCTGGTATTGGCGTCATCAGCGGAGTTGGTGTCGCGCAGGACGGAGAAAGAAAGAAGACTTCTTTCCACTCTAGTTCAGTTCTTGCTCTGCTTTCCCAATGTGGGAGATTATCTGGGGGCGATGATTGTATTGATAGTTCATTTATAAAGCAGAATTGTTGTCTGCAATTCCAAAGAAAAATGCAGATAAAAAAAATACAATATAGAAAACCCAGGGAAAAGGGCAGAAGAACCACATGGGTGACAGTTTTTATGTGGATCACCTTCACCTTAACCTACTGTATCTTTATACAAGGTCTTATGCATTGTGGACAATAAAACCTAAACATTGCCTTCTTCTGAAAAACAATTAAATATTCTATTCTATGGGGGAATTTAGAGCAGCAAAGGGGCAAAATCCCATCATAAGATAATGAATTTTCCGGTCACCACTTATAAATGCCGCTAAGTCTGATTTTGGCAAAAGCGGCAGCTTACACCGCCGGCAGAAAGTGAAACGCACCAATAAGCAAGACATGCTTTTGGCAACATCGACGTTTATTCACCTATGGGCCACGCCCACACCCCCTGCGGCGGAGACCCGGGGGTGGCAATTGAAACATGGCCTTTTGCAGCTTACCTTAAGGGGTCCAGCCCAGCTTCGACTGGTGGGGTTTTTTTTTTTTTCCACCCCCCCCCCCCCCCCCCCCCCCCCCCCTCACTGGCCCTTGGAAAGCTCTTGCGGCCTGAGTTAGAGCCACTTTGGGGCTTAGGGGTCCTCAAACAGCCCTCCGGGAACCCCCTCCCGGCAGCAAGTACCGTTTGTGGAGTCAGCTCAAAACCAGGACTTCATATTGTCTGTGGTGTGGTTCTTTATTCCATCGGCCACAAGAACTCGCTGAAGTCGCCAATACACGGCATTTCACTGCGGTGCTAGTGACCACGGTAAGACACTGGCAAACCTTCAAAGGAGCCCATGTTGTGTGCGTCTTGCTATATCGTCTTCTTTCTGCTGCGACACCAAATCGTGATGACGCCAAACCAGGCGGATTTGTCAAAGGGTTCCGCCAAATGCATGGCAGGCACTGGCAACCATCAACAGAGGCCGAGGTTGCAGGACTCTTCGTTCTTCTACATCAATGCGATAGAACTTTCTGAGCCCGCCGGGTTGCAAATCTTGAAGGTTTGCTGAAGGACTTAAATCCCAATCTGATTGGTCAATTTGCAATGATTGCATTCACATGATTATACAGTAACCAATCATATTTTGAAATATGATTTATTACTTTATAATCATTGATTCACAAGCATTGCAAAAAATTAAAAGGGTAAAGAGTAAAGAGTATAATTGTCCTTTAAGATTGTATGGAAAGCTTAATAACAGAGGAAACTGATTTTTAGGTTTTGCCTATGATTCTCCTGTTCGCGTGTGTTTCACACCAGTCACCATTCCCCTTCTGTCTGCTTGCCTTCCTTCCGCAAGGCTTCGGCAGTCCTTCATCAGAGATCTCTAAAACTCGAGATGTGGCCAAGCACAAGCAATCTCGGTCTCTACGCCCTTATCGCTATCTCAGAAACTTTATAATCGCATTGTTCTCCTATACTGGACCTTAGCTGTGTCTAGACATTGATCCTGTGCTGCCGGTATTGACTCCTGTTTCTGTCCCTGACTTTGTCTCTCTCAACCATTGTACCGGGCCTGTTGATTTTCTCATGTGTAGGACCTTTGGCTCTGCTCCTGACTACGCCTTGCCTTTCTTCTTGTCTGGACACATGTGTTGCGCTTTCCTGTGGTTCTGTTCCTAAGCTGTCTGTTTAGTTCTCGAGTATTCGGGCTAGGCCAGATACATTATAAATTTAAAAGGACAAGTTCAGTGGATTCTAAAAAGATTATTTTAAGAAATTTTTAGCTTGTATTATGCATACCTAATTATTCTACATATGATTTTTCCATTTTGAAAAATCAGTAAAATTGAGACCCCTTGCTATCCCTAACTTTGACATTAGGAAGCTGTGCAGTTCAATTATAAAAAGGGCACAGGCAGCATTTGGGGGCCAACAATTGCAATTGTAAGGAATCACTTACTACTTACCTGCAGTAAGGGGAGAGAATTAGAGCCAGCCCAGGAACTGTTCTGGCTGATAGGGGGGTCGAGTGTTGCTGACATTCACACACAAGAAGTGACAGGGGTTGCCTGTTATGCGACAACATGTTTGTGACGTAAATCTTGCTGGCAAGCTTACATCATCGCCACCAAGACGAGACGCACACACCCACCCCCCCCCACATGACATCATGCGCAGCTTGGGGCAATACCCAAATATATACCATCCGCAATGCCCCGTCTGGTTTTCCTCCACCCAGTGACTGGTTAAAAAGCCCAAGAGAGTGCGGTACAACGATTGGACGACCTACCTAGGGCGAGGGCTCCCCAACAATCCCGTAACCCCCTCCACGGGTCAATTGATACTAACAATTTTACTAGTTGCCTAGATATATCTAAGTACCCGCTATAGTATTGGTCAATATCACTGTCAAGTGTATGGCACCAGTAAACTTCGGTCACCTTCATGAACTGCGGTTACACTCCTCCGTCCATATTGAGATGAGATTGAGATGCCCAACACAGTCGAACATGGTATATGTGCCACAAGCTAGTATAAATGGCCTACAACCGTGCAAATGGGCTAAAATGATGCCCACACGTTATGACTGGTAAATGATTGCCACCACAGTTTCTGGCAAATTATCGCTCAATAGTTTCAAGTGACTATATGGCGTTTAGATGCCCACCAGGTGACGGTAAATGATCTGCCCCAAAAGAGATGATACAAATGAATGCCGAGAGAAACCACACGTGACTAGTATTAGTGTCCACAGTGACTATTAATGTGCTATGCCCACGCTGACTAGTATTAGCATGCCAACCCACCCAAGTGACTGGTACAAATGATTATGACAGTGACTAGATTAGATGCCCACAGGGAATGGTAAACTGTGCCACAGGACTGGTAAATGATGTCAATATTGCTCACTCGGTATTAGATGACTCACAGGTGGATCTGGTGATATGATGCCCAAACCCGCTAATAGTATTAACGTAAGTACTACCGTGAATAGTAGTTGTGCCCATAGTGACTTGTAAATGATGCAACCACACAGTTTACTCATCCTGCGGTAAATACATGCTAACCAATTGGACTAGTATTAGATGCCCACAGTGACGGTAAATTATGCCCATAGTGACGTAGAAGTGCCCACAGTGACTGGTAATGATGCCCACAGTGACTGGGAAATGAATTGTCCATATTGACTGGTATAGATGCCCACAGTGACTGGTAATGATGCCCAACAGGCGACTAGTATTAAAATGCCACAGTGACTGGTAATGATGCCCACAGTGTGGTAAATGATGCCAGAGTTGACCTAGTAACATGAGCCAAACCACCGTGATAAGTAGTTGATGCCACAGTGACTGGTATATGATGCCAGAGTGACTGGTATTGAAATTTGGCCTACAGTGACGTGGTAAATGACTGCGCCCACACCTTGTTTCGGCTGAAAATGATGCCCGCAGTGCAATAAGAAATCGACTGCCCAAAGTGAATAGTAGCGTGATGCCCATTAGTGACTAGTAAATGATGCCCAAAAGGGGTTTTTTGGACTAAGTATTAGGATGACACACCAAGAGTGATGGTAAATGATGTCCAAACGTGAACGCTCATTAGATGCCCACAGTGTGGGATTTAGTGTAAAATCGACCCGCAAGGGACTAGTATTAGATGCCAACAGTGGCTGGTAAAATGATGCCCAAAGTGACTGGTAAATGAGCCCACAGTTTCTGGCAAAATTATGCTCATAGGGACTAATGTAGATGCCCCACAGTGACTGGGTAAATGATGCCCAAAGTGACATGATAAATGATGCCCACAGTGCTAGTATTATGGAGATGCCCACACAGTTGATCACTATTAATGGCAAATGAATGCACTCATCGCTGACCTGCCTTGTCAAATGCATGATCCACAAGCCGTGACGTAGTACTTCATATAAATGGCACACAAGAACTGATACAAATGATTCGCTCTACAGCAACTAGCTAGTAAAGTCCAGATGTGACTGGTAAAATGATGCCCACAGTGACTAGTATTAGAGGACCACAGGATTAGTAATATGCCGCAGTGACTAGTATTAGATGCCAACAGTGACTGGTAAATGATTACCACAGTGACTAGTATTAGATGCCAACAGTGAATGGGAAAGCATGTCTAAAGTGACTTAGAGTAGATGCCCACAGTGATTAGTATTTTGCCTGGCTAGTGAAACAAACTATGTAGCTGCACAAAGAGTGACTGGTAAATGATTACCACAGTACCGGTAAAATACATGCCCATATTGACTTGTATTAGATGCCACAGTGACTTGGTAATGCTGGATGCCACAGTGCCTATGTCATTAAATTGCACTACAGGACTGGTAAATGATTGCCCATAGTGAAGTGGTAAATAATGCCTACAGTGACGGACAAATGATGTTCATAGTGGAATCATGGTGTGAGATGCCACCCAAACCCAGGTGAAGGGGTAAATATGCGAAAGAATACACAAAGCAGTGAATGAAAATGAAGTGACTACCCCAAACAAAGGAATCTCGTATTCGATGGCCCGACAGTGAAATAATCATAATGAGATGTACTGCCACAGTGCTTATCCCGTAGTAGATAACACCACAGTGAAATGGGTATAAAATGGAATTAATCCAAATAGGGACATAGATTAAAAACCACATCACCGTAGAACCTGGCTAAAGATACCTGAGCAGGACCAGCCCAGTGACTACGCGTACTTAGTCCTGGCCAGCTGTAGACCTTGGTCAATGCTGCATCCGCTGCGCCCTACCAGTACCACTTAAAGTCCCTAGAGTGTACTCAGCATTATTGGCATGATCTGCGTTTTGCAAATCGGCGCATATCACCGATTTGCAAAACGTTCATTTGTATTTATAAAGTCGCTGTAACGGCATTCTCCGGGTAAATTCGGTTGTTTCAATTTGGTAACTTTGGGGTGGCGGAAACATCCAAACGTATCGCTGTTGGGTGCAAGGTGCTGCTGGGAAGGGGTTCAAATGATGGTCAGCGGAGGCGAGGTGTGTTGCAAGGGGCGGCGTGTCTTGCTGGTGCGTATTAGCAGGGGCCCCCCACCTCCACAGGCAGGGACCCCCACCCCACCAGGAGCACTGACAAGTGCCTTTTGGGGCTTAAGGGTTCCCCAGCTCGAACTAGGGCCCCCCTCCCTTGTGGGGACCCCAAATGGCTCTAAAAGGAGCCCTTGTTGCTATAATAGTGTTTCTCAACCTTTTTATCTGTGTGGGCCCCTTGAAACAAATTTTGTGTCTCGGGGAACCCCAACATAAAATAATGATTCTAAATTATTATTTATCTTTTTCTTTCTTAGTCATCAAATCATGAAAATACTTAATTTACACAAATATAAATGATAGATCTTAGAGGGAATCCTTATATAAAAACATCACTTATTTTTATTTATCACCCAGACATCAATACACCAAACACATATAATTCATACAGAACATATAAGTTAGAATCATTTTTTTGGTGTTTATGTGGGGTTCCCCGAGACACAAAATTTGTTTTAAGGGCCGCCACAGATAAAAAGGCTGAGAACCACTATTAAGCAACAAGGGCGTCCTTTTAGAGCCATTTGGGTTCAAGGTTCAGCTCGACATAAGGGAGGGGGCGCCTAGTTCGAGTCTGGGGAACCCTAAGCCCCAAAAGGCACTTGTCAGTGCTCCTGGTGGGGGGGGGGTCCCGCTGTGGAAGGTGGGGGGCCCTGCTAAACGCACCAGCAAGACACGCGCCCCTCTGCAACACACCTCGCTCCGCTTGACCATCATTGTAACCCTTCCCAGCAGCACCTTGCCACAACAGCGTAAGTTGATGTTCCGCCACCCAAAAGTTACCAAATTGAAACAACGAAATTTACCCGGAGAATGCCGGTACCGCACTTATAACATACAAATGAACGTTTTGCACATCGGGAATAGCGCCGCAGTTTGCAAACCGCAGATCATGCCGATATGAATTTTCCGGTCACCACTTTATAAATGCGCTAAGTCTGATTTTGGCAAAACGGCAGCTTAACGCGGCAGAAAGTTTGAAACGCACCAATAAGCAAGACATGCTTTTGGCAACATCGACGTTTATTCACCTATGGGCCACGCCCACACCCCCTGCGGCGGAGACCCGGGGGTGGCAATTGAAACATGGCCTTTTGCAGCTTACCTTAAGGGGTCCAGCCCAGCTTCGACTGGTGGGGTTTTTTTTTTTTTCCACCCCCCCCCCCCCCCCCCCCCCCCCCCCTCACTGGCCCTTGGAAAGGCTCTTGCGGCCTTGAGTAGAGCCCTTTGGGGCTTAGGGGTCCCACAGCCCCTACCGGGAACCCCCTCCCCGGCAAGTACCTTTGTTGGAGGTCCAGCTCAAAACAGGACCTTCATTGGATCGGGGTGTGGCTTCTTTCTTCCATCTGGCAAAACGAACTCCGCTGAAGTCGCCAATACCAGGCCATTTTCACTGCGGCTTGCTTAGTGACCACGGTAAGAACTGGCAACCTTCAAAGGAGCCCAGTTGGTAGCGTCTTGATCTTAGTCGTCTTCTTTTCTGCTGCGACACCAAACTCCGTGATGACGCCAATACCAGGCGGATTTGTCAAAGGGTTCCGCCAAATGCATGGCAGGCACTGGCAACCATCAACAGAGGCCGAGGTTGCAGGACTCTTCGTTCTTCTACATCAATGCGATAGAACTTTCTGAGCCCGCCGGGTTGCAAATCTTGAAGGTTTGCTGAAGGACTTAAATCCCAATCTGATTGGTCAATTTGCAATGATTGCATTCACATGATTATACAGTAACCAATCATATTTTGAAATATGATTTATTACTTTATAATCATTGATTCACAAGCATTGCAAAAAATTAAAAGGGTAAAGAGTAAAGAGTATAATTGTCCTTTAAGATTGTATGGAAAGCTTAATAACAGAGGAAACTGATTTTTAGGTTTTGCCTATGATTCTCCTGTTCGCGTGTGTTTCACACCAGTCACCATTCCCCTTCTGTCTGCTTGCCTTCCTTCCGCAAGGCTTCGGCAGTCCTTCATCAGAGATCTCTAAAACTCGAGATGTGGCCAAGCACAAGCAATCTCGGTCTCTACGCCCTTATCGCTATCTCAGAAACTTTATAATCGCATTGTTCTCCTATACTGGACCTTAGCTGTGTCTAGACATTGATCCTGTGCTGCCGGTATTGACTCCTGTTTCTGTCCCTGACTTTGTCTCTCTCAACCATTGTACCGGGCCTGTTGATTTTCTCATGTGTAGGACCTTTGGCTCTGCTCCTGACTACGCCTTGCCTTTCTTCTTGTCTGGACACATGTGTTGCGCTTTCCTGTGGTTCTGTTCCTAAGCTGTCTGTTTAGTTCTCGAGTATTCGGGCTAGGCCAGATACATTATAAATTTAAAAGGACAAGTTCAGTGGATTCTAAAAAGATTATTTTAAGAAATTTTTAGCTTGTATTATGCATACCTAATTATTCTACATATGATTTTTCCATTTTGAAAAATCAGTAAAATTGAGACCCCTTGCTATCCCTAACTTTGACATTAGGAAGCTGTGCAGTTCAATTATAAAAAGGGCACAGGCAGCATTTGGGGGCCAACAATTGCAATTGTAAGGAATCACTTACTACTTACCTGCAGTAAGGGGAGAGAATTAGAGCCAGCCCAGGAACTGTTCTGGCTGATAGGGGGGTCGAGTGTTGCTGACATTCACACACAAGAAGTGACAGGGGTTGCCTGTTATGCGACAACATGTTTGTGACGTAAATCTTGCTGGCAAGCTTACATCATCGCCACCAAGACGAGACGCACACACCCACCCCCCCCCACATGACATCATGCGCAGCTTGGGGCAATACCCAAATATATACCATCCGCAATGCCCCGTCTGGTTTTCCTCCACCCAGTGACTGGTTAAAAAGCCCAAGAGAGTGCGGTACAACGATTGGACGACCTACCTAGGGCGAGGGCTCCCCAACAATCCCGTAACCCCCTCCACGGGTCAATTGATACTAACAATTTTACTAGTTGCCTAGATATATCTAAGTACCCGCTATAGTATTGGTCAATATCACTGTCAAGTGTATGGCACCAGTAAACTTCGGTCACCTTCATGAACTGCGGTTACACTCCTCCGTCCATATTGAGATGAGATTGAGATGCCCAACACAGTCGAACATGGTATATGTGCCACAAGCTAGTATAAATGGCCTACAACCGTGCAAATGGGCTAAAATGATGCCCACACGTTATGACTGGTAAATGATTGCCACCACAGTTTCTGGCAAATTATCGCTCAATAGTTTCAAGTGACTATATGGCGTTTAGATGCCCACCAGGTGACGGTAAATGATCTGCCCCAAAAGAGATGATACAAATGAATGCCGAGAGAAACCACACGTGACTAGTATTAGTGTCCACAGTGACTATTAATGTGCTATGCCCACGCTGACTAGTATTAGCATGCCAACCCACCCAAGTGACTGGTACAAATGATTATGACAGTGACTAGATTAGATGCCCACAGGGAATGGTAAACTGTGCCACAGGACTGGTAAATGATGTCAATATTGCTCACTCGGTATTAGATGACTCACAGGTGGATCTGGTGATATGATGCCCAAACCCGCTAATAGTATTAACGTAAGTACTACCGTGAATAGTAGTTGTGCCCATAGTGACTTGTAAATGATGCAACCACACAGTTTACTCATCCTGCGGTAAATACATGCTAACCAATTGGACTAGTATTAGATGCCCACAGTGACGGTAAATTATGCCCATAGTGACGTAGAAGTGCCCACAGTGACTGGTAATGATGCCCACAGTGACTGGGAAATGAATTGTCCATATTGACTGGTATAGATGCCCACAGTGACTGGTAATGATGCCCAACAGGCGACTAGTATTAAAATGCCACAGTGACTGGTAATGATGCCCACAGTGTGGTAAATGATGCCAGAGTTGACCTAGTAACATGAGCCAAACCACCGTGATAAGTAGTTGATGCCACAGTGACTGGTATATGATGCCAGAGTGACTGGTATTGAAATTTGGCCTACAGTGACGTGGTAAATGACTGCGCCCACACCTTGTTTCGGCTGAAAATGATGCCCGCAGTGCAATAAGAAATCGACTGCCCAAAGTGAATAGTAGCGTGATGCCCATTAGTGACTAGTAAATGATGCCCAAAAGGGGTTTTTTGGACTAAGTATTAGGATGACACACCAAGAGTGATGGTAAATGATGTCCAAACGTGAACGCTCATTAGATGCCCACAGTGTGGGATTTAGTGTAAAATCGACCCGCAAGGGACTAGTATTAGATGCCAACAGTGGCTGGTAAAATGATGCCCAAAGTGACTGGTAAATGAGCCCACAGTTTCTGGCAAAATTATGCTCATAGGGACTAATGTAGATGCCCCACAGTGACTGGGTAAATGATGCCCAAAGTGACATGATAAATGATGCCCACAGTGCTAGTATTATGGAGATGCCCACACAGTTGATCACTATTAATGGCAAATGAATGCACTCATCGCTGACCTGCCTTGTCAAATGCATGATCCACAAGCCGTGACGTAGTACTTCATATAAATGGCACACAAGAACTGATACAAATGATTCGCTCTACAGCAACTAGCTAGTAAAGTCCAGATGTGACTGGTAAAATGATGCCCACAGTGACTAGTATTAGAGGACCACAGGATTAGTAATATGCCGCAGTGACTAGTATTAGATGCCAACAGTGACTGGTAAATGATTACCACAGTGACTAGTATTAGATGCCAACAGTGAATGGGAAAGCATGTCTAAAGTGACTTAGAGTAGATGCCCACAGTGATTAGTATTTTGCCTGGCTAGTGAAACAAACTATGTAGCTGCACAAAGAGTGACTGGTAAATGATTACCACAGTACCGGTAAAATACATGCCCATATTGACTTGTATTAGATGCCACAGTGACTTGGTAATGCTGGATGCCACAGTGCCTATGTCATTAAATTGCACTACAGGACTGGTAAATGATTGCCCATAGTGAAGTGGTAAATAATGCCTACAGTGACGGACAAATGATGTTCATAGTGGAATCATGGTGTGAGATGCCACCCAAACCCAGGTGAAGGGGTAAATATGCGAAAGAATACACAAAGCAGTGAATGAAAATGAAGTGACTACCCCAAACAAAGGAATCTCGTATTCGATGGCCCGACAGTGAAATAATCATAATGAGATGTACTGCCACAGTGCTTATCCCGTAGTAGATAACACCACAGTGAAATGGGTATAAAATGGAATTAATCCAAATAGGGACATAGATTAAAAACCACATCACCGTAGAACCTGGCTAAAGATACCTGAGCAGGACCAGCCCAGTGACTACGCGTACTTAGTCCTGGCCAGCTGTAGACCTTGGTCAATGCTGCATCCGCTGCGCCCTACCAGTACCACTTAAAGTCCCTAGAGTGTACTCAGCAATTATTATTTATCTTTTTCTTTCTTAGTCATCAAATCATGAAAATACTTAATTTACACAAATATAAATGATAGATCTTAGAGGGAATCCTTATATAAAAACATCACTTATTTTTATTTATCACCCAGACATCAATACACCAAACACATATAATTCATACAGAACATATAAGTATATAGAGTTATATCTGTATTAATCACAATTATGGATATATACAGTTTCTGTCAATCTCTTGAGGACCCCCATGCAACCACCCCTAGGGGTTCCCGGACCCCTGGTTATGAAACACTGCTCTAATAAGAGCCTTTCTGATAAGGGGGTCCCACAGCTCCAAACCGCAATCACACCTGTTCCTAAAAAGGACCTTTGTGGCCGCTAATGACACCACCGTCGCTGGCAACATCAACGTAGCCAATGTTGCCACCACATCTTGATCCTGATGTTTTCTTTCTTTTTTCATCACTCTGATAACTTCTGAGTTCCACAGGGGTTTGCACCAATTTATGGACCAAATCCAATTGTGATTGGTTAATATTACTATCCTAGCAATTATATGGCCACCTATTAACCAATCAAATTTAAATATTTCATTGAAATATGAGTGTATCTGTTGTATTCAATTAGATCAACTGGACTTGAAATGTAGTTCTTGAAGACATTTCACTAGTCATCCGACTGGCTTTCTCAATTCAGAATGACTTGTACAAGAATCAGTGGCAATTATGTACCCTGGAAAATCCCAATTAGCATATCACAGCCAGGTGTTACGGTGTGATTGGATAGTGGCTAAGAGGGTGTTATAGGAACGGCCCCGAGTAGGTGTTAAAACAGCATTGTAACATGGGCAGAACATTGGTGTCGACCCTCCCCACCTAGTTAGAGGCTTGGTTTCTTTTATTTCACATAAATGGCCTCCTAAACACCGTCTCTGAACAGTAACTGTTCCTTCGCCAAATATGGTTAACATTACAACTCCAATGTGATGTCTTTGATCCTAAGAAGATGGCAGGTAGACACGGCTGAGTCTGACCCGAGGAATTGGCTCTCTGTGCTGGGCCATACGTTGATGCAGTTTGCTGTTGTGGTTCTCCCCCACATACAATCAGAGCATGTCTTCACTGCACGCACTGCATATATGATGTCGGCTTTTACTTTGTTTTGGTAATTGGGTCTTTTCGATGTACAATTGCTGCTCAGTGTGTGCGTTCTTTTCGTTTTTAAGGCAGACAGGGATACGATGTTTTTTGAAAATATCTTTTAATTTCTCTCGGAGGACCCTGGCTACATATGTGATGACCATGTTCTTCCTCCGTCTTGCTTTTCCCCTTCACTTTGGTATTTGTGATCTTTGTCTTCCTTCTTCTACTTCTTTGACAAAGGCCCAGTCTGGGAGATATCCACAAGTTTTAAGGCTCTCTCGGAGATGTTTCAGTTCTTTCTATATCTTCTGCGCTCTTGCTAGTGTAGGGGAATGTTCTCAGCTCTGTGTTGCAAGTCTGAGACCACCCAGCCTTGTGATCTAAAGGGTGGTGGGAGTCAACATCAAATACTGATCTGTGTGTGTGGTTTTCTGTAAAACCTCTATTTCAGTTTACCATTTTCAACTAACTTCTAACCACAGTCCCAGAAGCAAGTTTGTGTTTTACAGTGGCTAAATACATTAATGACCTATGATTGCTAGATAGAAATATAACCAATCATATTTTCAACTATTTGGAGCATTGCAACAATCAAACCTAGGGGCATATTTTATAATAAAGGTTTTTTACTTTTCGCAGCTGTTTCCTGCCATTTTTCGCAAAAACAACGTCATTTTCCTCTTCCGCGATTTATCAATGGGCGGAAAAACGCTGTGAAAAGTTAACGAATCATGCTTTTGCACTATCTAAAAACATTTACCCCCCGCTGCTTCTATTTATAAAGCGGCGGTAACTGTTACGCATCGCTAATCTCGACCATATTACTTCAAGGTGGCGAAAAAGCAGAGATTCCCCCTGTATCAAGGCGGGTGGTCGCACCCGCCCCGTTAGGCACACCCACCTCGACCACACGACCACCCGCTGCCCCTCCCAACCCATCCTGGCTCGCGGCGACCATAAGGAACAAGAGGCTAAGAGGGGCTGCTGGGAAGGGGCTGCAACAGGTGGTCCCGAACTCCTCCAAGTCCCCTGCCCCACCACTGGCGGGGAGGGGAAGGGCCCACTGGGAGGGGTGGAGGCACCCTCCAGCGGGGGCCCTGAGAACGGCCTTTTGGGGCTTAAGGGGTCCTGCAGCTCAAGCCTTTGCGGCACTTACAAGTGCCCTTGCGGCTCTAACAAGAGCCCTTTGGTGCTTAGGGGTCCTGCAGCTCGAACCAGGACTCCCTTCCCCGGCCCTATCAGGGCCCTTGTGGCACTTACAAGTGCCCTTGCGGCCCTAATAAGGGCCTTTGGGGCTTAAGGGGTCCTGCAACTTGAACCGGGACCCCCCTCCCCGGCCCTTGCAAGGGCCCTTGCGGCACTGAGAAGTGCCTTTGAGTGCCAGTGAGCGGCTCTTAAAAGAGCCCTTGGGCGGCGTCTTCTTTCTTCCAGCCCCGGCGATACCAGCTCCACTGAGGCCACCGACCCCCAAGAGGTACCACTGCGGCCGCCAGGGGTACCCCCGGCGGAGCTAGGGGCCTCAACGAGGCTGATGTTGCCGGCGTCTTGAGCCATCTCGACGTCTTCAGGCTGGCGACACTAACCCCACTAAGGTCGCAGATGCCAGACAGGCTCACTGCGGCCGACAGTGAGCCCGCTGGCACCGCCTGCCTCAGTGGAGCCGAAGTTTCCAGCCGCTTCTTTCTTCAGCCATCTACTGCGAAGGCATCTATGGTCCGCGGCTGTAATTTAGCCTAAGGAGTTCTTCCACAGTCCTGTTTGTTTTGTGTGTGTGTGTGTGTTGTTTGTGTGTGTGTGTGTGAATGTATGTATGTATGTGTGTGTGTGTTGTTTGTGTGTGTGTGTGTGAATGTATGTATGTATGTATGTATGTATGTATATGATTGCACTCACGCTCGTATTCCGCATTGCCTCGGTGCAGCCATAATAGGTAAATGTACATCCATCAGAAAAGAGGCGCACTCCAAGGTCTTCTTTAGAATAAAAATATACCTTAATTCACACCATTAAAAAGAAACGCTAGCTCTACGCGTTTCAGCCATCTCGTTCCTGATGACAGCCACAAGATGGCTGAAATGCGTATGGATAGTGTTTTGTTTTAATGGTGTGAATAAAGGTTTATTTTTATTCTCAAGAAGACCTTGGAGTGTACCTCTTTTCTAATGGATGTATATGTATATATATATATATATATATATATATATATATAAAACACAGGTAGAGATTTAAGGTGCACTCCAGGGTCTTGTAATAAACGTATATTTTTATTCACACATATCACGGCAACGTTTCGGCCTTTTGTCTTAGGCCTTTCTCAAGCCAAGTATTTACTGTTTTTTCCTACAGACAAGGTGACTAGACTTTCCTACCCCTATGATATGGTTGAATAAAACAAGTAGCCATAGAGCATTAAGAATACCTGACCACTCGCCACTTCATCTGACCGGGTGCTCCTCCGTGGGTAATGTAGAATAATGAAAATACTTAGTCCATGTTTTAGGCCCTCTTCAGGAACCCTAAAACATGGCTGAAACATGTTGATGCAGTGTGTTTATGCACAATAAATTTGTTATTTAATATCAAGACCCTGGAGTTCCTTACCAAGTATTTTCGCATGAAAAACCTGTTAGTGTGGCCTAGCCCTGAAGCTGGTATGCCACTCCAAGGTAGTATTCTAGTGTCAGTTGTAACCTAATAAAAAGAGTACACTTCCTGGTAGGCGTGTGCTTATCTTTTTACTTAGTATGATCTCTTCCAGGGAACCATATGAGTTACAAAGCTTATAAATCTTCTTTCAGCTGGACTGCCTTAAAGGGGTTGGAAATATACACAGGGAAATAGCAAGTGAGGGTGTAGCTGATAGCCCTAAATTACAAACAAACACAAAATTGATGCTCAAATTTATATTGTAGATTGATTGGTGCAAATGGGGCTAGGCAATTTTTAGGTTGCCTGGCCCCATTTGCACCAATTCTTATTCTGGGAGCATCATTGGAGGATGGGAGTAAAACTGAACTTTTTGGGAGTTTTGGGGGGTTCCCATGAATCCGAACCATTTGTTCAGCAGTCTGTAAACCTGTAAAAAAAAAATAAATTCACATAAGGTGAAATGATCAAAGTTAAATGAAAAAGTGTTTTAATTCAACATTGTTGTGTACTACAAACAAAATTGAAAAGGCTTCATCTAATAATTATCAGCATGTTTATCTGGAGCTATCAAAACAAATAAACCCTTTATTGAATCATTTTCCAATTTAGTCTCAAGTAGAAAATAATTAATTTGTTTTGAAAACCCAAAAGGTAAATATATTTCACCAAAAATTTGTAAAAAATATATAAACATATTTTAATACATTCAAAAATTCTAACCTTTTATAGGTATATGCAAAGCAAAACAATTCAGGCTTATTTAATAAAAGGTGCAAAAATGTGCCCATGTTTTTAATTTGAAGCAACCAATCAGATGTTACCTTTTTACTGGTCTACTACAGCTAGAAAACATTTGATAACATCTGATTGGTAACTGCAGATTAACGAGCACAGACAAAATTTAGCTTTTTTGATTAGAAAAGCCTGAATTGTTCTGCTTTGCATAATCCTAGATTTTATATTGAATTACTCATCTCCCATTTCATTATTTTAGAGGAACATTTGTTTTGTTGATTCTCTCTCACACAATGGTTTTGATGGCTCTGAATTGACCAATATCCGATTGGGGCCATCTCTTTACTCTTTAAGTGTAGAAAGTATCCCATATGGCATACAGACGTAGAAGTATACATGTGATTAAATCATTAGATTGCAGAAAAAGTGCAACATAAATGGGAGCTTGAGGCCTTTTAATGACTGGAAATGGAAGGGTTGTGTGCATAGAAGCCATTTTGATTAAAAAACACTGCAATGATATAAGCCCTGAAGAATTTAAACAGATATAACCAATTTTAAAAAAAGTGATTATAATTATCAATGAGAATTTAGACAACACGTTTTATTTATGAAAATAGATGATTACATAATTGTATTAGTTTTGCCTGATTTTGGATGTTCTCAAATTACCCTAAATAAGGTTGTTAATGTAATAACTACAGTATGCTGCACTTGACTATTCAAAACACAAATGGTCTCATTTATGGAGAGCTGCAATTGTTTACCTAATGGGCATTCAATATCGCTCTTGCAGACTCTTTGGTCTACCCAGTAGCACAACTTTAATGCCAGCTGTTTGCATAATGGTTTGTACCAGCTCAAATATGCAGTAAGCCATTTGTCAATGATGAGCTATCCTTCTACACATGTCTGAGGTTGACCACTGGAGGTCACCATCTTTCTTGGAAATGCAGCTATACACATGCTCAGTAGATTTGGACTTCTATTGGTGCTTTCTTGTTTAGGGGGATTTGTTTGCCTACAAGACAGAGAGGGCTTGCATTCATCACTTTTAGCACAGACAACTTTGAAATCTCAATCCTTATAAATAATAACTCTATACTGCAGATTGCACTTTTTTATGCAGCCTTATAAAACATTGACATATATATGATATACTAAAAATTCTTCATGTCTGAACAGTTTATTGATGCATAACTAGGGTTGCAACCTTATTCCTGTTAAACCTGGACATACAAAATTCACATGGGCATGTTAGGAATCAATTTGTATGCTAGGAGGAGCTGTCAGACGGAGCCAGCATGTAAACTGTAGCTCTGTGTATGGCATCTTGTAAGAAGAGGTGGGATCAATCACTCCCACCTTCTTAGGAAATGTAGATTTTGCTTAAAGATTCTTAAAAATTAAGTTTAGTAAACCATTAAAGTCTGTGCTGAAAAAGGTGAATGCAACCCCTGTCTTGTAAGCAAACAATTCCACTGTGTGACCTGAAGAACTATAACCTTTGCAAAAAGTGGAGAACAGTTAAATAAGTTCACCCTAAACATGTAAGTCCTGATCTACTGTTCTTTAAATAGGACACTAACATTTTTAGTAATAAAAGGACAACTTTATCTTCCTAAACCACCCTCCCTCTCCTAATATTACCCAGGTTAAGGACCTAAAGTGCTTGATCCTCACCCTTGGCTTTGCTCTAGTGTCCCCATAGTAAGCTGTGAAATTTGGCATGTATTCGCCTTCTCAGAGTTGGGGACTACATCTGGACTGTCCAATTGGACTCTCAAGGAACCAATTTTCCCATTGACTACATGTGAGAGCCTGAAAGGGGACAGGGCAAGACCAGAACTACAAATTAAAAGGTAGAAAAACAAAAAGTAACCCTCTTATAAAGTGCATACAGCAATTAATGAAAGTGCAACCGGCATACAAAATGGAGGGGAATAGGACTTAAAACATAACTTTTAATAAATATATTAAAATGTGAATACAAAAGTTAAAAAGCACCATCACAGCAGTTGAATGTGACAGGAGGGGTGAGATAGAGTTCTCAGGAGGGAGAGGATCATATATGACCCTAGGAAGGGTGGGAGCAGCCGCTCCACCCTGCTTGCCCTAGTGCTGAAAGATATCACTAGGCACTCGGTGCCCTCCTGTTCTATTAGGTAAAAACTAGTCTCAAACCCCTGTTACTAAGAAAGAAAGGAACTATAAAAAACACACCTTAGTGCTGCAATATGCGTGCTATCATTACTACGCTGAACAGACAAAAAGAAAGACCCATGGAGATCAGACAGTTAGAATCACTGGCTGATACTCCTATGCTTTGGGTCTATAGGTGAAGTGCCAAACAACACACAACATGAGTCCCCCTTACCAGACCAGAACTACAACACTTTATGGGTGTAGTATGGAGGAAAATAAAGCAAACCCAGGGCTGAGAATCTAGCAGTTTAGGTCCTCCTCCTGGCTTCTATTAGGCGAGAGGGCTCTAGAGGATAACTGTGGTATATGTTTGAAAAGTTACACTTTCCAGACAGCCCTGTCTCTGTGACAGGCATGTGTTATAACATGTGTCATAATTCCAATCCTATCCTTTTCTTAAGCTACAAGTTACAGACCTGCAACCATTCTCTGTCCAGTCCTACCTATGGACACCTTAGGAAGAGGGAAAATAAGCTTTTCAGTCTTGCGTCTAGCTTTAAAAATTATTTAGTTCAGGGGCAGGGCCTATGTTGCAGTTAATGATGCTCTGTCCCAGCAGTGGGTATGCTCCAGACTGAGACTTGGAGGCAGAGCAGTGGTAGTGTCACAGCTCACAGTACTAGAAAAAAAGAACACCAGTCATTTTAAAGGTAGAAGTGTGCCCGTTTTAATGAAGACTACTTTTATGTAGATAACAGTTCACCTTTAAACAGGTCTATTAACTAGATTACTTTTTAAACATTATTTAGAGTAAAGGGGTTGTATAAATCCCTAAACTGAATGAAAAAAGGGAAGAAGGTTGCATAATATGACTGTAATCTAACATAACTGTCCTGAAGCATGCACTTCAAAATCCTTCTTAAAAAAGGTTGCAGTTTGTTTGTACAGTTGTGCTGAAAGAGCCTATATTCAGTAATTCCATTTAAATTAAGGATAAAATAGCAAATGCAGGATTTCAGACATTTCTGCAAATTTTAAAGGTCTTTGCCAGAGTTTATGCTTTAACCAGGGTTGCACAAAAAGTAATTTACAGCTACTAAAAGTTAGGCCAACTCTATTTTATTAATATGACTAGATTTTGTTTGTGTCTTTTAGATACACCAGGGTTATTTCTGGTTAAGCATTTTCTACAAAGTCACAATGATGATACGATGCCAAAACGCATTCCCAGGCACTACCCAAATTATATATATCAATGGGTAAGGAATCTGATCTAACATCTCACATGCAGGTTGTGCTGTCCCACTATTATCTTATTTACATATTTATATGACTCTTAGTGTCCACATTTTATACCCTTATTAGTCAAGTTGGTTAATAGAGCAACCACAGAAGAAAAGTTCTTGATAAATCTGTAAAAGTTAGCAAAATACAAAACTGCCCTGTCTCTGTGACAGGCAAAACTCAATATCTTTGAAGAGATTTAAGACTGGTAGGAGGTACCCACTTAAGGACAGCTGTCACCTTCTCAGGATCCATGGTGAGCCCTTAATTGGAGATGAAAGAAACTTGTTGGACTAAAGATGCATTTTTATATTTTAGCATATAAATGTTTCACCCTAAAACCAATTTAACATTTACCTGCAGGCGAGGTTTAGGGGGTAGACAAAACCCTTTATCAGGATTCTCTCTGATGTATTCTTTAATGGCCAAGCTCTCAGGACCGGTTAAATTATATAAAAGCCCTTGGGACAGCATAGTGCCTGGGAGAAGATCTATGGGACAATCATATGGCCTATAAGGTGTAGGATGCCAGAAGCCTGCAAAAAACCCCCAATAAACTCCTGATAAGAAGGGATGAAAAGTAGAGCTGTGATACCTTTTATTGGCTAATTAGATAAAAAAATTAAGCAAGCTTTCGGGAGTCCTAAGCCCTCTTCATCAGGCTGGATGTTACAAAAGAAACTGAGAAATCCCAAACTTATATACACACTGGGATAGTAAACATCAAACAAACTGAACAGATGACCAGGTACAGATACAGACTCAGGGGGGGGGGAACAGTAGTGGAGGTGTGAAATGGACCATTTTTCTGTGGTTCCGTTAATGTTGTGTATCTAATAATGTGCATGAAGTGCCATAACACAGGTTTCTATGTGGGAGGAACAGGACAAACGGATGAACTCCCATAGATTCAACATCCTGCATGGATTAACGGATGCATCTGTGGCTGAGCACTTTTGTAAAAGAGGCCACAGTATGAAAGACCTCAAGATCACCATTCTTCACAATTTTCACAATCAAAAACAGCGTAAGGAATGGGAATACAAATTCATTCAGAAATTTAATTCCCTTAACGGCCAAATAGGGACATGAGTTTTATTGCCAAATATCAATTTATTCTACATCACCACCCAGACTCACCAGGATACAGTCTTGTACTGTTTAATAAAGTTTCAAAAGACACTTTCCATTTTAAAGGACACTGTTCTCACATTATTACAGTTATTACTTGTGCCCATTTCACACCTCACTACTGCCCCCCCCCCCCCCCCGAGTCTGTATCTGGTCATCTGGTTAAAACAACTCCCCATTTAACTACTTGGCTTGATTCCCAGTCAATGATAGGATTGGGCTTATGAAGCCAAGCCTCAGGATTATAGATGAAGAGGGTATGTTTAATTAGAAAAACTTTAATAAAAAAGGCTCAGAGAACAGGAAGAGAAGAGACACCCTGCAGGAGAGGTGAATTATCTATGGCTAAGATACATACAGTCTAGGTAATAGCATTTCAGGGATGCCCAATGAGCGGGCAAACGAGAGATCCATAAGATTACCTGCAGCCCCACAATCAAGAATCAAAAAGCCCCATAAGCAAGAATACCCCAGCCCGGAACTTCCCAAACAGCCGAAGTCCCGAAGAGAAGAACATTGGAAACAGACAGATACCCGAAGACTAGGCGGAAGTACCCAAAGTTGCGCAAAGTGAGCCAGAGAGCAAATGGACTGTGCGGGAGCTAATGTAAGGTATGTGAGCTTGGCTATTTCTGAAAAGCAGCTCTCTGTACATTACCCTGCTTACACTTTTTGTATATAATAATAATAATGATAATTTTAGACTATTACCCATAAGAGACATGGGAAATATATTAGACATGTTTTTTCCTGTTTATTTTTTTAAAAACAATACTTAAAAACTAGAAGAGGAAGTTTTTCTTTAATTGAACAAAATTGAACAAAAAATGTCAATATACTCATAAACTAAAGAAACCTGTTCACAGTAGATGGTAATGGTGCTGTGTGTTCAAATACCCTAATCCATTGAAATCACTTTAATGCTCTTCCAAATAGAGAAGGCCGAAATTGGTAAGATCCATTCCGTTTTTGGATTTACGGATAATGGGAAAATTATGAAAATCCGAAAATTGAACATATTTTTGGGTTTTCGGAGCACATTTTTGATGATTATCGGACATTCGAGACTATTTTCAAACGTTCGAGGCTACTTTCTAGGATTACATCGATAATCATTGAAAATGCGCTCCGAAGTCCCAAACTCTAAATGATCCGTCCGGAAACTATTTAAACAAATAGTTTGTGAGAGTGTGCAATACAGTACTTACATTGTAGACACTTGGAGGCTGGGAATGATGTTAATAGATAAGGCATGTGTAATATACGAATGAATTCCTTATTTATAGTATTAACATAGATGTATAAATGAAAATCTATAAAAAATGGACAAACAAACATTTTCTTCTGGGAGTCACATGACAAGAACCAGCCTGTTGTGTCTAATTTGCTTTAAGATTTTTAGTGTTGAGTTTATTAGTCTGTACTACATAAAATGCTGATTTGTGGGGGTTTTTTTGTTTGTTGTCCTGGTTAAGCTGACATAAAAGTTTTAACTTTTAACAATAAAAAGGCGATTTTAAAAAAGAAAAAGTATAATTGTAGAGGAAAGAATCCAGGTTAAACTCAGGGCTCCAAACCCACAAGGCTCTCCTACTGAATAAAAAGAGCCCAAATAGTGGCATAAAGTATCAAAAAGTAGTGAATGAGTCAAACTGCAACCAATGCTAGGCAAGTGGAGCAATCATCTAAATAACTACATATAGAATTAACAGTCATGGATAGATAAGGGACCAAAGATAGTGCTGCCAGGGAAGTGAGTAGCCAAACAATCAGTATAATGGATGCATCTCGCCAATAGGATGGCGTCTTCTCAGCCGTAAAGTCTAGAAGAGTAACTGAAGTCCAATTGTATACGGAGCCTGAAGCAAGCTATCCTGGTCACTCATGGCAGTAGGAGTGCCTCGTGGGTTTTGAGCCCCGAGTTTAACCTTGATTCTTTCCTCTAAAATTAGTTTTATAGGTATTTTTACCCAGGTTTGCACCCGCGTATCTGTGATACTGCTTGTGCCGACTCTATGCCCCATTACCCTGCTTGAGCCATAGGCTCTTATTGTATAATGATAGAAAAAGTACCGTATATACTCGAGTATAAACAGTCCCGAGTATAAACCGAGGTACCTCGTTTTACCTAAGAAGGAGAAAAAAAAGATATTGACTCGAGTGTAAACCGAGGGTAAAAAAAATCCCACATAGTAACCCCTACTAGTATTTGCCACTTAAGATGTTTGGAAACTACAACTCCCAGCATGCTTTAATTGCTGGGAGTTGTAGTTTTCAAACATCTGCAGAAGCCAATACATGCAAATAGGGGTTAATCCTCCTTTATTTGTGCATACAGTATGCACAAATAAAGAAGGTTTTACTCTTATTTGTAAGTATTGTGTGCCCTGGTGTCCCTGTGGTATTCTCCTACCTTGTCCCGTGGCCGCTCGCTCCTCGCTCCACATCCTCTGCGCTCCACATCCTCTGCGCTTCAGGATAATGTCACTACTCGGTGCCGCAAAGTGAGAGGCGCTGGGTAGTGTCGTCATCCGGAAGCGCACTGAGGATGCGGATCGCGTGGCCGCCTGACAAGGTAGGAGAAAGATTGACTCGAGTATAAACCGAAGTAAGATTTTCAGGCTTTTTTTAAAGCCTGAAAACCTCAGTTTATACTCAAGTATATACGGTAGTCTGCACAAACTCTTAATCACTTTCAACATACGTCAAATAATGAACTAATAACTGTAAATATGAAAAGTGATATTTGATTTAACCATCCTCTGTATTCTTAACTCTGCTATTCCATTTATTTACAGTTTCCAAAGGTACTCATTGTAGGTTGGCTTTTTGTGATAGCTTTATTAGAATTGTTAATGTTTATGCCCAACACTATAACACTACTTTTAGAAATTTAGATATTCTTTGTACATACATTCACAGGCATAATCATCCTCATCATATACAGTATACATAATAATACATAGCAAAGACTAGACTAATCTAATGGGGGGATTTTAGTACTATATTATCATATCAATAATTTCTACAAAAAATACTTAGTAGGGCTCATTACTTAATACATACAAAGACATAATATGGGGGGATTGGAAATATGCTATATCTTTGATATCTCTTGGGGCCCACATCATTGTTAGTTGCTTCATACATCCTACAGGTCAAGCATCTCTTTTATTGCAGAATCTGGCTGGCTGAACTTATTTTATGTCTGCAAGTACTGTAATAACAACAGTTATTCATTCATCCAAATTGATCAAAAGGATGAGCGTACATGTTGGTAAATCCTGGCTAATCGTGCAGTCTCCTATGGATCGCATGATCAGTTGCAGAAAATGTCAACCTATAAATATGGCCCTAAATGTTTTTGACCAAACACAAACAGCTATGTAGTGGATTGAAAATGGGCAAGAAATAACCATACATAAAGGGTCACAATAGATATATTGAATTATGTCCCTTATTCAGTAGGTTAATGGGCAACTGTGGTCTCAATACAAATGGCATTTATTAAAAAGAGCACACTCCTACCTTTAAAATGACTCCAGGATCATGCTTCTAGCTCAGGTCTATTCAAAGTTATAGCAGTATAAATGGTGTTTTTTCCTGCTAGCACTGTCTGTTAGATGTGGCATCTTCCTCCTAGTTTAATGTTGGAGCATGCCCACATTCTTACTACACAATAGACATACACATTTTTGGACGGAGCAAGCCACATATTTCCGAAGAATCCTCGTATTTTCAAAAAATCTCGTATTTTCAAAGAATTCTCGTATTTTCGAATGCGGATTTAGCCAAACTTTCATTTTAATAAGTTTTAATGGGTCCGCTTGCAGATTTTCGAATTTTCAAATTTTTTAGAAAATTCACGGATTCTCGAGCAGACCGGATTTTGCAAAGTTCGGACATCTCTATTAAGGTTGTATCTTATAAATTGGATGAAATATACAGGCAATTAAGAAGCTGTTAAGGACTAACCATAGGCAATAAAAAACACTTTCCATGACTACTATCACTTTACTTTTTTCAATTAACTGCTACTGCATCCCTAATTTAATAGTGTGGTTATTCCTGGCCCAATTTTAGTACCTTTACACAGCTATTTCTGTTTTAATTAAACTGTTTGGGTCAACCTAAAATATTATATCATTAGTTACTTGTAAGTATTTGTTATATTTTCTAAATTAAAATAAAGTTACCATTTAAATCACATTTTACCTCCAATTTTAGATGAGAAACCACTAAAAAAAACTCTGTAAAGACCAGTCACCTTCTCACTCCTTTCCTTTTTTTAGGCAGCTCAATCAAATTTATCTCCCTATTGCTCTCCTTGTAGTGTAGCACACCAAGTATTCAAGTAAAGGGAAGAAAGAGTTTATTTACACACTGGGATATATGCCAAGAGTTCCTCTACTGGAAATTGCTATATTACAATGTTAGTTTTTTTAAAAGTACATTCAGTTATCTTACTGTATTACTTTACTTTTGGGATAACATGCATTTTTTCCCTATTGTCACACTAATGCACAAAACATAAAATGAGCATCTATGAAAAATATTTAGTTAACTCTCTCTATGAGTGGTTTGGTTGGGTTATCCCTCTTTCTTTTGCTGTGTATTTTAGTGTATAAAAGTAATTTCAGTCTCATTGAAAAACCAAGGTCAATGAACACAATCTGCCTGATGGCTGATTTTGAAAACAGAGAGTAAATAATAGAAATCTGAGTCAATGACAAACATTTATGTACCAAGAAAACTGTTATAGAAACACTGAACACAATTCATCCATGACCATTCTATAACAAGTTAACCCTACATCTGTCAGCTTTCGAATTATTGTAGTTTTGGGGTTTGGGTGAGTGATTTACTTGAGGTTTGGAATTTCCCTTTTAAGCAGGCCATACTTCAATTTTTACATTAAAGCCAACTTGAAGTTCGAACAAATGAACTAATAATAACACTGATTGACGTTGCACCCGTAACGTAGGTTGTAAGGTATTGTGCCGAAATGTTGTCCAGAACATCGCAGGAACATTGCCATTGGAAGAGCTAGTGTATGGGCACCTTAACAGTACAGAGAAATGATTGTGAAGGACTAGAACAAGGTGTTTTCTATTGATCACACACCCGAAGGCTGTGGTTTCTTTGTAAAGATCTCCGTTTGTTTTACTTATCTTGAGTATAAACTATGTATTATTTTTTAATATTGTCAGTTTATAAATAGTCATTACCACTTTCAACTAAATATCCCAGAATATGAAGACATTTTAAAAACAGTGACAAATGTATTTATTATACCCTATCACCCACTTAGTCTAAATGCATGCACCAACTTCTCCACACATCTCACTGTTGTATTTTTCTATTAAATTATATTAAATTATATTAAATTCAGTCTGTCCTTCTACCTATGTTCTTTACTTCTGTGTCCCTCATCATTACTACTCTTTTTCCTATCACTCCTCCAGCTTCAACCTAAAATGCTAGGTCCTTACTTGTGGAAATACAGTTGGGAGAGTGAATACTTCTAGTTGTCTTGTCCACTGCTCTCTAGACTTGCTCCCTGTGGTCACCGATTCATCTGATACACTTCCAATGGTGTTAAAACCCCAGTGTAAAAAAAGAGACGTAAGGATCAATATCAGTATTTACTTATAAATACATCCCACATGTATTAATACCAGTAACATTATTTTTTTTTAATCAAACAAGGCGCGATAAAGAGCGAAAAGTATCGCGGCGAAAACTTAACGCGACTAGAGATTAGATAAGATTAGCGCATTGCGAAAACCATTTCAAAAGGCGGAAATGACAGTATAACGCAAGAATAACCACAGAAATGTCTCTCACATTCAAAAATGAGAAACCAACATATTACAAATTAGATACGTATCATTTCAATATTTTTCCAATGACTTTTATTGTCCCTAAAAAATAGGAATCTCTCAAGCATTACAAGCTAATGTTAACATCTACAACGAAAACATTGTTGTTAAGGGCATAGCCACACTGCGCCGCAAAGGGATGTGCAAGCATAATCGCACGCAATAGCGCTTGCAATTTGCACGCGTTGCAGCAACCAATTTCCCTTATGGAAGCCCATGCGATTCCACTTAAAAATGGTGATTGCATGAATAGAATTGGAATTGCAAATGCAGTGCATTGGAAATGGCAGGAACCTTTTGTGTAACCTGGGATTTACATTAACTCAATGTGCGTTTGCGCATGTGCTCCATCTTGGAGTTGTGTGTGATTAGCGCGTTTGCGCATGCAATTTTAATACGCGTTCACTTATTTAATGCATTCACCTTACTAATGTGCGGTCGCCTTTCTAATGCATACCGTCCTAATGCGCTTTTCTAATGCATATTCACCTTTCTAACGTGTGGTCGCCTTCCTAATGTGCGTTCGCTTTTCTAACGCACATGCACCTCCGTGCACGGTCGCCTTTCTAATGCGCGGTCGCTTTTCTAATGTAATCACCTACCTAGTGCGTGTTCGCCTTTCTAATGCTTGTTCGCTTCTCTAACGCACATTCACCTCCGGTCGCCTTTCTAATGCACGGTCGCTTTTCTAATGCAATCACCTTCCTAGTGCGTGTTCGCCTTTCTAATGCGCGATCGCTTTTTTAATGCACCTTCCTAATGCGCGGTTGCCTTTTTAATGCACATTTGCCTTTCAATATGCGTTCGTATTAAGAATGCGCTTTCATCAGCTCATTAGGCGAAAGAGTTTTATTAAAGGACAATTATACTCACCTTTCCTCTGCTCCTCTTCTTTGGTCAGTACCTTTTACCCAGGGTGAGGACCTGAACCGCTAGGCCCTCACCCCTGGGTTCGCGTAACTTGCAGCACAGCCTTACTGAAACGCTGCTCTGGTAGGCTCCGCCTCCTCCTCTCCTTGCGCAACGAGGCCAATAGGAAGGCACGCTCATTGCGGTTCAGGTCCTCACCATGGGTAAAAGGTACTGACCAAAGAAGAGAAGCAGAGAGAAGGTGAGTATAATTGTCCTTTAAGAATTGTTTGTTTCTCTTTATTCTCAATCCAATGTTCCAAATATAGTAACAACAATTATTGTGTGTGTTTTTTCACTTCTTGTGCTACAAATTTGAAATAATTGAAAAGCATCAACAGTTAAGTTTAATTGAACAGAAACACTATTTAAACAAGCTTCTCATTGTGAGTAGAACATGTCTGAGGAGGAGGTGTTATTTGGGTGCACTTTCAAAATCTTGCAGCAGCTGCAGTGCTGCATGTGGATGCTGCAGAGAGGCCACATGGAGGACAGGACAAGGAATATGTGTCAATTAGGATCAGACAGCCACGTTTTCTTCAAAGGAGATTTAGTCATCTGGACGAGCTGTCTGATGACGAGGTTGTGCGTCACTTTTGACTAAAGGTGGCCATACATATGAACGACCAACGAACGACCGTAGCAAAGGGAGCTGATACGATCGTTTACATGTATGGCCGCACGACCGACTGATTTCCATACCGAGGCTGTCTGGCCTTTACACATGCAGCATTGCTGCTGCAAGGTTTTGTCAATGCCACCAGCAATCCACTTGCTCCTCCGACATTTTCTCTACACACAATGATTAGCTTAACCTGCTTAAATAGTGTTAGCTTTCAATCAATTGTAAAAGCGACCAGGCGTTATAAATACGACCGCGTATTAGGAAGGCGAACGCACATTACAAAGGCGACGCACATTAGGAGGGTGAATGTACATAAGAAAAGCGAACGCACATTAGGAAGTTGAATGCATTAGAAAAGCGAACGCGCATTAAGGGCTAGGCCACACTAAAAGGTTGGAGAGAAGAGTCACATTGTGTTGCCGCAAAAAGTAGTAAATTTTTAAAATATATTTTCTGTTATTTTGTAAAACAATGTTAATATTTCTTCACAAGTTAAATTAAAAAAATATATATATATATATTATTAAACACTAATATTTATAAATTTAAAGCCAAATGGAAAGTTGCCTATCTCTTTATTATTCACAAACTCTTCTTTTTTTCTTCTTCGTGATATTAAAGGCTGGTACACACCATGCACTATTTCAGTCTAATCAACCAATAGTTCAGTGTATCGGTCGATCAGAACTAAATAATCACATGGGTTTTCACCAGTGTCCAGCCGACGGTTCGTCCAAGTCGGACAAAAGGAGGATTGGACACAGTGGAAAACTACGTCCGATCGTGTGGTCCTCAATGGACCACACGTTCGGTCATGGTAAACTGTCTGCCGACGGCCACTATTACCGTGACCAACAGTCCTTCCTCCTGGCAAACCAGTCGGAAGAGCCAAATGACCCGGAGGAAAAGTTGCTGGTGTGTGCTTAAGAGAATGGAAGTGTTTTCTGTTAAGATACACTTCCATTCTCTCTTTAGGTGGTACAGGGCGATTTACATTTTAAGAAACAATGAATGCGCAATTGCGTAACAGCACAACAAAAAATGCACTTCAGGCGCATTGCATTGTGGCCTCAGCCTAACGTAATACCTAAAAAGGTTAACAAACATGTCAGACAAAGTTTACATGAAATAAGTTATTTGTGGAAAAATACCTTATAATATATCAAATATTGACAAATGTGCAATTATATACCTTTAGAAATATTTCCTAAAAAAAAAAGGTAAAAATAGTAGTCATGTGCTTTTCATGCATTGATTGAGAGTTATTTGTTCTGTAAAATTAATGAAAGAATCCAATGTACAAACTCACATTGGAAAAAGAGGACTTTTCTCCATCTTCAAGTTCGCGATAAGAATAGGCTCCATTTAATGCGCTAAAACAATTTTTGCTTTGTTATAAATCGCGATACGCATTTTAGTTTGCTTTTCGCAAAAATTACCGCTGCGATGTATAGTGAAAAGCGGTTTAGAGATATGTCGCCAAAACTGTTTCGCGACCCAATAATGCGACCTTTATAAATTGCATTAACGGTATTGTTCGCGAAAAACATTGTGGTAAGGAAAGCAAAAAGTTAACGCGGCTTTTCGCTCGTTTATAAATATGCCCCTATGTTTATGGAAACAGTTTACTCTGTGTAAAATGTTGCAGTGATTAATAAAAGCTAATAAAAGCAGACAGATGGGAGTTGTAGTCAAACTACATCTGGAGGTCAGGAAAACCATGACGGATGACATCACAGCCAATGACTAATGGGTCTACAGAGAAGTCAGGCATTGGGCTTAATAACTACTTTTAACAGTACTAGTACTACTGTTTAAAAGAAAATTTAATTTTGTGTGTGCCATGTCCTTTAACTACTATGCTAGGACATATAGTAAATAACGCACTCATTGCACTTGTAACAAATGCAGTTTTATGCAATTATAGTACATAAGAATTACTATATTTTAACATGGCCACGGCATCTTTTTATTTGCTATGAAAGGTTAAACGTATTTGATGAAACTCCAAGACTGATTTAAATTCAGCCCACTCATTGTTGACCAGCTTTGCATCTGTCTAAATCTCCCTCTGATTGATTGGATGACATGTTTAGCAGTCGTTGACAATAGCATAATTAGGTATGCTGCATTTTTATGCCTGGTCTGTGGTCCAAAAATTACTTTAGGTAAATTGCTTTCTTGAGTGTTTTTGCCCCCCCCCCCCCCCCCCGCCTCCCTTAGCCCTTTCATTTGCCCCCCCACCCACTCACAGGCCATGTGAGGGAAGAACGTTGTTTCCCGCTTGAGAATCTGCACGGCATACACAGCAGCTGGGACATCGGCCAGAGGAGAGGAAACTGAGGCCGAAAGAAGGTGAGATACACCATGGTGGCATACACCATAAAGTTAGATCCTTGGAGACAGAACAAACAGACTACACCAAAGCAAGGGAGGAGGAGCTATTTATGCTATTCAGTGAAGTCTGTTTCTTCTGATTGGTGGAGGCGGTGGAATACCCATTATGTCATTGCTGCCCAGGGATGGTAAGGAAAGAGTGTACAATGTTTTTCGTATTACTTGTTAGAACTACAACCTACTGTCATTCTGCTCCATTCCCAGGTGCAGGCATAGTAAGGTGAAGCACATGTCTCATTCCTATTGTATCATGGTTTTGCTGTAAGCAACTCATCACTGTGTACTTATATTATGTATTACCTGTGTATGTAATATGTATGACTTTGTATAATATGTATTACCCTGTATGTAATATAGGACTTTGTAATTGTAATGCACCGTGGAAGATGTTGGTGCTATATAAATCCATAATAATAATAATATGGCATGTAATAACAATCCAGTAAACATTTTTAGGATGTTAAAGTTTAGTTATTGAAATTGCATTTGAAGACCACTTCAAAACCATACTCAACTTGAAGTTTAATAAAGACATACATCCATCTAGTCCAACCTTTACACCCTACTCTTTAACCCTACCTAACAGTTAATCCAGAGGAAGGCAAAAAAACAGCTAAAAATGTGCGTGTGTGTGTGTGTGGGGGGGGGTCCTTCCTTACTCCAAATGGCAATCGGAAAGTATCCCTGGATCAACCAGAACTACAGTATATATATTAATATCAGTAATTCTCAATATTATATTGTTTTAGAAACTTATCTAGGCCACTTTTAAGGCTATTCAGTGAACTTGCCATTACCACATCTGCTGGAAGACAGTTCCACCGTTTTATCGTTCTCACTGTAAAGAAATCTTTCCTAACCTGAAGATGAAACTTCTTTTCTTCCAACCTTAAAGGATGTCCACGTGTCCTCTGATAGGACCAATTAGTGAACAATGCACCAGAGGTTATTATGACCAATTAATAACATTTGTATAAAGTAATCATATCCCTATGCAAACATTGCTCCTCCCATGTAAACAGCCCTAACTTGTCTAATCTGCCTGCATATTCAAACCTCTCCATTCCCTTTATTATTTTAGTTGTCCTTCTCTGAACTGTTTCCATTTCCAAGATGTCCCTTTTGTATATGGGATTCCAAAACTGCACCGCATATTCCAAATGAGGCCTTACCAATGACTTGTAAAGGGGGAGAATAATATCTTTCTCTCTTGAATCTATTCTCCTCTTTATACAAGACAATATCTTGCTAGCTCTAGCCATGGCTGTTTGGCATTGTTTGCTTCAACTAAGTCTGTTATCTACCAGAACCCCCAAATCTTTTTCCATTAGAGATTCACTTAGCACAGATTTATTTATGGTGTGGGTGGTCCAAGGATTGTTAAACCACAAATGCATCACCTTACATTTATAAACATTGAGTCTCATCTGCCATTCTGCTGCCCATTTTAATAATTTATCTAGGTCTGCTTGCAGCAATTGCACATCCTTTGTTTCTAAAGCTTTGAATAATTCAATGTCATCAGTTATTGTATATAGTGTATGAGAATAGGTGTGGCCAAAGACACAACAATGGCGTTCGTATGATATCGGGATATCCCAATATCGCCCGATCTTCAGATCGCATATGGACGATCCCTCGACAATTGTCCAATAAGTTTTCAAATCAGGCCAAATGAAAATGTTTGCGCGATGTTCAATCCGATCATAAGACCTGCATATCGTACGATCGGACTTTCTGTGAGTAATAATGTACTGTATGTATAAAAACCATCTAATATTATGTCCCGGTTGGGCCAAAATAGTGGATGGTGTGTACTGAGTTTAAGATAGCTACTAAACTACAACCAACAGAACTCAAGAGTGTGTATAATGGAATTTGTCATGTCTGTTTTAGTCTTCCAACAGCTTACTACCCATTTGCAGGCTTATATAATAAGAGTTAATGTCAATTGGCACTTAACAGCTAATAACTGATTGTCTCTCCCTTAGTAACCAGCTTCTTTAGAATTAAGATTTTTGCAGTTTTTGGCTAGTTTGCTTTTTCTAGTTTGCAGGCAAGCATCTATTTAAAGAATTTTTTTTTGTATGAATAATTTAAAATTAATGCAAAATGTAGTAGCACTTTTTTTTTGCATACAACCAAATACACAATTAATGCTTTGGCTATTAAATTATAGCTTTATTATTTAATGCTAATGCATTTTTGCTAAACCAAGAAATATTTAAACCTTTAATTTACTTTATGCTAGTCCTTGTCACAATGGTTAATTGGTTAACAAATTTTATTACATTAGGTTAAAACAGGCCTTGATGTTTATCATGTGCTGTTAAGTAGATTGTGTGATGAGTTCTGACCTTTAAAAAATTGAATCTTCTTGTTAACAGTTGTATGAGTGAGGTGGAAAATATTAAAGGAACGAAAAGAAAATAATTGCAATAATATGCTCAGAATGTCATTACTTTTTTTTTTCTATGTTGTTGCTTCAGTTGGGATATATACACTTTTATCACTATATGAATATATAAGTGATATTTTACCAATTGTTGTGCAATTTAAGGATATTAATAGTTTTAAGTAGAGATGACCTAAAGGGCATCTATACTGATTTTTTTAATTTTAATTTGCCCATTACTGGAAACTATAATTCTTACCAACCACCCCTGTACCATGTTTTTGTTGATTTGCCCCCTATTTCTATAGATATTCAGTCTGAAGCATCTTGCATTTCAGCTGTCAATCAAGTAACCATAAAAGTTTCTGCTGTAAACAGTTTTGCTGTAGCTGGAATGGTGACAGTTGGTATGCTGTATGTTGTTTTGACTGTTGGTATGCTTGATTTTTACAGAAAGTCAGATGGAAAGGGGAGTAAACTTATCCTAAGCAAAACAAGTACTGTATTGAAGGCAGGCAGAAACACCAACACCTCAGAATAAGTGCTACTTACATGTATTTAATTATAGATTAAGATGAGGCAAAGTCATGTTTTCAGTATAGTTGCCCTTTAACTTGCTGGGCTTTGTTCCACTGGTGAGTTTGCCAAATGCTGGTGAATTTTAGTGCCACAATTTTCTATTAAAATTTCAACACTGAAAATGAAATTCTTAACCAAAATTATTATTAGTAAGGTTTCAACAATATATTTTGGCATAAAGTTACAGCCCATGTACAGCATAGTTAAAAAGAGTTCCTTAACATATTAAAGCACAGGAAGCTAAAAGGTAACTAGCAACAACTTTGATTGTACAATCCCAGTATTGTATAATTACTATTGGTCTGATTAAAATTTTTCTAATGTGTCTGACAGGGTCTGACGACTTTACAATATTTGGTGTCACAAGATCGGGATTGCGTGTATGACCCCTTTAATGACAACTGGAGCCCTCTCATTTTAATTGCTTGTATTGTTTTTCTGCAGTATTTGCCAGTGATAAAACTTTTAATCTTCTAAAAGACACAATATAAAATTAATATTATACGGTATAATGACAAAACTGAGGAACTTTAATATAAGTAATGTAAGAACAGCAACATTCATTTTATAAGGAAGTACAGCTTTAATCAGGCCCGGATTTACCATGAGGCACATTAGGCACACGCCTGCAAGGGTGGGTGTCAATTTGCCCACCCCACTGTTGGCACTTTTATTTGCATTAAATGTTTTCATATCCCCTGCTTAAAGGATAAGTGCACTGTAAAATCAAGTTTTGTTGATTTGGAAGCTGCGGCTTTAAAAAATACTGAAACAGACAATATGGGCCATATTTATTTAGCTATAATGATTCGTAAATGTACAGCCGCGATCATACTTTTATGATAAAACACAGTAACAGAAGTTACCACGGGTTATTGAACATAGCCCTATTGTGAAAAAATCTGTAAACTGCAAAACCCACAAACTCTTTCAAACATTAACCATTAAAGGATAAGTGCACTGTAAAGTCAAGTTATGCTCAGTTGGAAGCTGCAGCTTTAAAAATACTGTTGCCATATTTTTTTCCCTATGCCCCTCCAGAGCCTAGCTTTGTGCCTTGGAAATTGCTGACATCTTGTTACTGGTTTGCTGAATGTTAAGCTCCGCCCCTCTGAGATTTCCTCTGCTTTCTCCTGCTTGAGCCTCAAACGGTAATGTCTGTGAGCTCTGTGCACACGCACGTGCACAGAACTAACAGCCATTACTATTTGAGGCTCAAGCATGAGAGTGCACGGAACTCACATTCATTACTGTTTGAGGCACAAGCAGGAGAGTGCACAGAAGTCACAGGCATTACTGTTAGAGGCTCAAGCAGGAGAGTGCACGGAACTCACAGGCATTACTGTTAGAGGCTCAAGCAGGAGAGTGCATGGAACTCACAGGCATTACTGTTTGAGGCTCAAGCAGGAGAGGGCACAGAACTCACAGGCATTACTGTTTGAGGTTCAAGCAGGAGAGTGCATGGAACTCACAGGCATTAACGTTTGAGGCTTAAGCAGGAGAAAGCAGAGGAAATCTCAGAGGGGCAGAGCTTAACATTCAGCAAACCAGTAACAAGATGTCAGCAACTTCCAAGGCACAAAGCTAGGCTCTGGAGGGGCATAGGTAAAAAAAATATGGCAACAGTATTTTTAAAGCTGCAGCTTCCAACTGAGCATAACTTGACTTTACAGTGCACTTATCCTTTAATGGTTAATGTTTGAAAGAGTTTGTGGGTTTTGCAGTTTACAGATTTTTCCACAATAGGGCTATGTTCAATAACCCGTGGTAACTTCTGTTACTGTGTTTTATCATAAAAGTATGATCGCGGCTGTACATTTATGAATCATTATAGCTAAATAAATATGGCCCATTTTGTCTGTTTTCACCAACAAAAAAAACCTGGGCTTGGTTTGGGGGTGTGACCTGTGTTAAGGGGTGGGTTTAAGGGCCCTGGGCTTTTCGTGCCCATAGGCTCCTAAGATGTCAATCTGGCACTAGCTTTTTAATAATTTAATTGCACTGTATTTGGTTGAACTTTTTTTGGAGTCAAAATTAATTTCCCCAGTAATAGTTACATATTTGTAGAACAGCATCATCACTAAAACAAAACTTTAAATAGAACTGTGTGCGATGCAGTCTTTTCAAAAGTTCTTGTTTCAGATGATTACACCAAACCTTCTAAATGCCTTAGAAGGATGCAGACTTTTAAATACATTGCCTTGTATGGCTAAGTAGATCCATGCTATGTTGCCTAAAGTGAAAATGTTCCATTTTCTACTAAAAATCTAGCACAATACCCCTAAATCCCTTGTTGAGCTCTGTAGAAAAATGCATGTTAACAATTCTAATTATATTCCTTTTTACAGCTCAGTAAATGGCTTATTATCCATGCAATATAAACTTTAGAGGCCTGAGCTGTGAGTCTGGGTAAATATACATGTTTGAGGTGGTATGATGTGGTATTTTGTAGAGAAATTATCTTTAGAAACATACCAGTCAGGACAAAATATTGAAAAAAAAATGCCATGACATGACAATTGTTTTTGTCAAAATCAGATTAAAAATATATTGGATTTATCAATTCATTGTATGATGTTCATTAGGCATTCAGTGATCACTTGCACTGTAATATAAGTGTACGAATTTCCTTTACCATTTAGTTTTTTGTTCAGCAGACTCTTAGGGGCATATTTATAAAGGTTTGTTAACATTTCGCGGCCGTTTTCGCAGACATTAGCGCATAAATCGCGTTTAACGCAATTTATAAATGTCCGAAAACGGCCGGAAAAGTTAACAAAGCGTTAACCCTTCGCGCGCGATACTTACCTGTTACCGCGCTTCTATTTATAAAGCGGCGGTACGGTTTCGCTCTGCTAGTATCGGTGTTTTACTTCGCCACCTTGAAGGTGGCGAAGTCAGCCAATACTAGCCTCCCGCGGCGGGAGGGGCAGGCAACCCGCGGCGGGTGGTCGCACCCGCCCCGGGAGACATGCCCACCCCCCCACAACCCCCGCGGCGGCGGAGACCACCCGCCGCCGCTTCCCAGCAGCCCCTCCAACCCGTTCCGCTCGGGCAATTCGGAACGGGAGGCTAGGAGGGGCTGCCGGGAAGGGGCCACAGCAGGTGGTCGCGACCACCGCCGCGCACCCCTCCCCGGCAAACCCTCCAAGCCCCCCGCCCCGGCCACTCCCGGGGAGGGGAGGGAGCCGCTGGGAGGGGGTGAGGGCACCCTCCAGCGGGGCCCTGAGAAGGGCCTTTTGGAGCTTAGGGGGTCCCGCAGCTCGAACCGGGACCCCCTTCCCCGGCCCTTGTAAGGGCCTTGCGGCACTGACAAGTGCCTGCGGCTCTGACAAGAGCCTTGGGGCTTAAGGGGTCCCGCAGCTCGAACCGGGACCCCCCTCCCCGCCCTATCAGGGCCTTTGCGGCACTTACAAGTGCCCTTGGGCTCTAACAAGAGCCCTTGGGGCTTAGGGGTCCCGCAGCTCAAAACAGGACCCCTCTCCGGCCCTTGTAAGGGCCCTTGCGGCACCGATAAGTGCCTTTGGCGGGGGTCCCGCAGCTCGAACCGGGACCCCCAGTGTGCGGCTCTTCGGGATGGCGACACCAACCCCACTCAGGTCGCCGATGCCAGGCAGGCTTACTGCGGCCGCCAGTGAGCCCGCTGGCACCGCCAGCCTCAGCGGAGCCGATGTTGCCAACCGCTTCTTTCTTTCTTCAGCCATCTACTGCGATGGCATCTGAGTTCCGCAGCGGAGTGCACCTCTTTATATAGGTTTGCAGAAACCCCTAATTCATTTCTGATTGGTCAATTTTTAATGCTTGGTTTGATGCTTTACATTAACCAATCAGATTACTGGAAAGTTCTGAAATCTGATTGGTTAATGTAAAGCATGCAAACCAAGCATTAAAATTGACCAATCAGAAATGAATTAGGGGTTTCTGCAAACCTATATAAAGAGGAGCTTTCCGCCGCGGAACTCAGATACCATCGCAGTAGATGGCTGAAGAAAGAAGTGGCTGGCAACATCGGCTCCGTTGAGGCCGGCGGTGCCAGCGGGCTCACTGGCGGCCGCAGTGAGTCTGCCTGGCATCGGCGACCTGAGTGGGGTTGGTGTGCGCCAGCCCGAAGACGTCGCGTCGGATCAAGACGCCGCAGGGGGTACCTCTCGGGGGGTCGGCGGCCTCGGCGGAGCTGGTGTCGCCGGGACTGGAAGAAAGAAGATGCCGCCCAAGGGTCTTTTAAGACCCACATTAACACACTGGGGGTCCCGGTTCGAGCTGGGGACCCCCGCCAAAGGCACTTGTCAGTGCCGCAAGGGCCCTTCACAGGGCCGGGGAGGGGGGGTCCGGTCGAGCTGCGGGACCCCCCTAAGCCCCAAAAGGCCGGGGCGGGGGGCTTGGAGGGGTTGCCGGGGAGGGGGTGCGCGGCGGGTGGTCGCGACCACCTGCTGCGGCCCCTTCCCGGCAGCCCCTCCCAACCCGTTCCCCGCTCGCGGCAATCTCGGAACGGGAGGCTAGGAGGGGCTGCCGGGAAGCGGCGGCGGGTGGTCTCCGCCGCCGCGGGGGGTTGTGGGCGGGGTGGGCATATGCCCCGCCCCCTTGGGAGATGCGTCGGGAAGGGATTTTAAGTCCCTTCGCGGCGATACTGTACAGTATCGCCGCGAAGGGGCTTAAAATTACCGCAACACATCGCGGCCGCGATACATATCGCGGGAATGGCGCTCGCCGTTATAAATACGGCGATAGCGCTATTTTCGCGGCCGCGATGTGCGGAGGTAATTTTTTGGCGTTATTTTCGTTCCTTTATAAATATGCCCCTTAGTTGAGACATGTATACCAGCCCTAAAAAATAGACTTCAAGCTATCTACTAAGAGAAGATTTTAGGGCTTCTACTATAATTCTAATGACTGTCCATGTTTATGGGTTTTTTTTGGAACCATCCAAATTTTTTTATGGGCCCCTTCAAGAATATATCATGAAGAAAGAAAGGAAACCAAAGCAGTCTGCACCATTATTCTGGGATGGTGAACTTCCTTAAGGCCAAAATATATTTCGCCAATCTTCTAGTTTTCAGTATGCTTGTAAAGGTTCTCATTCATCCAGGTCATGGTATATCTGTTGTATTCAGTTGGATACACTGGACTTAAAGTTAAGTTCTTTGAAGATGTTTTGCTAGTCATCCAACTGGCTTTCTCAATTCAGAATGACCTGTACAAGAATCTGTGGGCAATTATGTACCCTGGAAAATCCCAATTAGCATATCACAGCCAGGTGTCAGGGACATTTTGAATGAAAGGTGTGATTGCATTGTGACTAAAGCTGGGTACCCACAGGAAAGATTTTTGATCCTTTTTGTCATTTTTCAAAAACCAGAATACACACAGTTCCGAGCATTTTCCCTATACACAGCATTAGGGAGAATGCTCGGGACTGTGTGTTTCCATCGACTGCGTCCTACTCCCCTATAGAGAGTCTACCGCAGCTGAGGGAAATTTTCGGTCTTTCCAGATCGACCGCTCGGCTGACCTGAATGTTTGACGGCCGCGCGCTCATTCAGGAAAGCCGCCACACACAGTGCAATTAAAGACTGATATTGTCGGATGGTATCAGGGCTTTATCAGTAATGTGTGTACCTAGCTTAAGAGGTGTTATCGAAACTGCCCAGAGTCTTGTAAGTCATTCAGCCAACAGATTCTTGTACAAGTCATTCTAAATTAAGAAAGCCAGTCTGATGACTAGGGAAACGTCTTCAAGAATTAAACTTTATGTCCAGTTGATCTTACTGAATTCAACAGATATTCTAGTTTTAAGAGAGTATTTATATTAATGACTTCAATCAGGCAATTTTAAACAAGTACAATCCTCTACTACTACCGTATATACTCGAGTATAAACCAACCCGAGTATAAACCGATATACCCAATTTTACATGAAAAAACTAATAAAATTAATTGAGTATAAACCGAGGGTAGAAGATATAACACTGCTGCCTTCTTATTCTGTATTTTTTTGAGGCTTTAGTTGCCCTTTAAATGGACAGCAGAATTCCCATACAGTAATATCCATACTGGATATGGCTATTACTGTATGAGAATTCTGCTGTTTATTTAAAAGACATTGTAAATTCTCATTCCTTGGCACTCCTGATGTTTGGAAACTACAACTCCCAGCATGCTTTATTAGGTTGGAGTTGTAGTTTCAAACATCTACACCACCTCACCCCCCATCCAGTTCAAAGGGTACCTTCTGTCTGCATCCATCTTCCAGTGTGCATCCGGTAACTTGGGGGCTTCCTGGCCTGTCTGGATACTACACCAGTATGTGCCTGTACATTACTTAAGCGATTCGGCAGCCGCGCGCTCATTCCCTGTACTGGCGCGCCGGCTGACGTCACTTATCGGCGACGGGCAGTGACGTCAGCCGGTGCGCCAGTACAGGGAATGAGTGTGCGGCTGCCGAATTGCTTAAGTAAGTACTGACTTGAGTATAAACCGAGTTCAAGTTTTCAGGCTGATTTTACTCGAGTATATATGGTAATTTCCATTTCTAACCCAGATAGAATGTATGAGCTAGTTATTTCATCAGATCAATACAAAACATTCTGTCATTGCTGTGACTAATTTAGTCTATTTGGGGATTTTTAACATATGACTAACAGACTAACAGTAACGGTTCATTATAAGTAGACAGCAGTAAAGATTCTGGAATCCTATGGGGTAAATATTATGCTGTCGGCAATAAAAAAAAAAAAATCTGTTGGATCAATAGACTGCACTTTCACTTAGACATGCTCTAAAAGCATTTTGAGAGTGAATACTATTTAGATATAAACTCCTAAATAATTGCTGCTAAGCAACATGCATGACTGATTAACTGACAATATGATAAGATATTTCATTTTTTTGGGAATACATAAGACATGGACAAAGGATTGGGAAGTACCCATCATTATCAAACAATAAATCATATTGGATGCATAAAGTTGTCAGTGACAGTAACAGAATACAATTAAAAATTAAAATGTGAGTGGTGTTGGTTATCAGTCAATCAGGTATCTATTAAAACTATAATTAACTAGTAAAGCTAGAAAAAAAATGGCACAATATTGCCGCAAATATTCAAAAACATTGATTCTATATAATAATCCCAATAATTGCTTTGGACATTTAAAGGCATCCTAAAAAAATTACTTTGCCTCATTTCAATCTATAAATGAATACATGTAAGCAGCACTACTCTGTGTTGTTGCTGGTTATTCCAGTACTTTGCTCAGTCAGTCTATCGACTACCTGACTTCTTGTAGGAGCGACTCAGATCCTATAGCGCACTGGGAGAGGGAATTTCCCACCATGCAGTTCATGTCACCATTCCAGCTATAGCAAGCTACATAACAGAAGATTTTATGAAAATAAGGCACTTGATTAAAGCTGAAAGATAAGATGTTTCAGACTGGATATCTAAACAAATAGGGGACATATGGTACAGTGTAGTTGGAAAGAATGATAGTTTCCAGTAATGGGCAATTTAAAAATATAATTTTCCAGTGAACATATCCTTAAAGGGGAAGGGAGAGAATTCCTAGAAGAGGGGTAACAAGAATTTATTTTTTCATCAGAACATAGTGTGGGCTAAGCCTCTTAAAGCCATCATGGGGGGATTTATATCTTTACTTACAGAGCTCTGTCTATTGTTACAAAGAGGAAAGGACTGGTAGCAGATTTAATTTTATATTAGAAAAATAATGTTAGTATATTGAGAAGGTTATGAACAAACAATAAAAGTCTATATTTAACTTGAGTGACACCACTTTATACATTTACATTTTATTTTCACAAATGTTGACAAGCTTTCTTTTCGATGTACTTGGCCACCTCTAAGGTTTAAATACCTTTTATGACAGATAGTAAAGAGACCTTGCTTTATTTTTTCCCTTTATTTAACATAACTTTAGCTAAATATCTATGTATATGTTGTCCTATTTAGTTAGCTACTCATTAAAGCATTACATCCTAATGCTGAAATGAACGATTGGTTTAAAAGAAGGTACCTTATTTCAGACATAAGTAGTTTAATTTCTATTCAGAGCATATACTTTTAGATTTTACTAATATCCAACAAGTGGCTGGTTTTTATGTCTAATTAATGATCAGCTTTCTTCTACAGCCTGTCAATATGCTCAATATGTCAGATAAAAAGGGCTTATGATGGAATGGTTTAAGGTTCCCACAGCTGTTAAACAAAGTTCTGAGCCTTAAGCTTTTGTGATATAGATAACATTTGAACATGTTTACCACGACCATCCTGTATGTATTGGCATATTGTGATAAGAAATACCAAAGCAAGGAACAACAGGTGGCCTTTCCTTTTTGCGATTTTGCTTGTTTCATGTTTCATTTCTAATTCTACTAGTCGACAAATGTTGATCTAATACCCAGTCATGTTGTGTTCATAGCTGGTTGTACCAAATACACTTACAACTGGTCGTCCATTCTGTTATTGAAGGACACCCATCATCTACTTAAATGTCTTCAATCTCATTCTGTTTTACAAGAAACTTGTGTAACATAAAATTAATTATGTTTGAGTTCAACAAAAATGCCTGTAACAAATTACAACATTGCTCGGGGACCCATTTGGTTTTAATGTGACATTGTGTGCAAACTTCTCAGAAAAAGTGAATGAAAACTGTAAATCCATTTCAAATGAAGGAGAAAAGTTTTAAGTTTGCCTTGAACTGTGTGAGAGGCAGAAGTAGGGTCAGTGTTCAGAATCTCCCTTTGTGGCCTGGTGCAATAGATTACAGGTTCTGTCTTGTCCATAATTTATTTTAGAAAAAGGTTTATTAGAAAATAATTTTGGATTTCCTCTTTTGATCTTTTTATTTGCAATTCCCAACAGCATAAATAGTTAAAATAATCCATGTTTTCAGACTTTATACCCTCACAGAGTTAAGACGCTCCCTTGTGAGGGTTGTTCTATAAGTAAATGCCTGTGTTAGTAGTGACATTAACATCTATTCAGTTTCTAAAACATGCCGTAAATGTGAAGGAGTGACACAACCATCATTCTTTGTGTTTGCAAGTTCTAAAAAGACAAAAAACCAGTTACGTCATATGTCATTTGACATTTCCCACAATAACGTTACCTCTGAATGCTAATATATGAAGTAACAAATAAAACTACAAAGTTAACCTTGGGGAAATTTACATAGGGAATCATGAGGGAGACAAATGTATATTTATTGAGCTCCTCACCAAGAAAAGGCTATGTGTTCCCTTTACTCCCTAATTCATAATGTACAATAAAAAATAGTTAGCCATTGGCCAGATTTGACATAGAATTGTGTCTAGGTCAGCAAAGCGTCTTCCTAGACATTAGTCCCAGTTTCCAAACTGTAGCTCTCCAGCGTTGACTGTAATCGGATGCTGAATGCTGTATTTAGAAGTAAAAAACAGGCAAATCATTTTTTTGAAATGTATAGTACATATTACAGTATATGTCTATTACTAGAAAGGGAAAGTTTATAAACTTTAATTTTGGCTTGTTTCAGAAGGTGACATACTAGGTCGCACAAAGCCCTATTAACGTGTGTGTGTGAGCTGCAAAATCTAAAACTCTATGGCAGGTTTAATGTAAAACTTAATTTTGAGTAAATACATGTAAATGTTATGACATATTTTAAAATTGAGTGTTTGTGTTAAAGAAACACAATGTAAGTTAGAGTAAACTCAGATCCAGGTGCATTTCCTCAAGAAAAGTAACAGGCTGATTTAATTACATGTCCAATTAAAGTGAATATGCAAAATATGGAAAAAAACCTCTATTCCTCAGATTCCTTAGCCAGAATACAGAACATTTCTCTTAAGTGTCTGCACTTTGTACAAAGTTTTTCTAGCTTGAAAACTGTGGAGGAAAAACAGCCCTAAACATGGTAAGAAGAAAAAAGAAGAAAGAACGGAAAGAACGGTTCATTATAAGTAGACAGCAGTAAAGATTCTGGAATCCTATGGGGTAAATATGCTTCCAGGCAATAAAAAAAAAAAAAATCTGTTGGATCAATAGACTGCACTTTCACTTAGACATGCTTCTAAAAGCATTTTGAGAGTGAATACTATTTAGATATAAAACTTCCTATATAAATTGCTGCTAAGCAACATGCATGACTGATTAACTGACAATATGATAAGATATTTCATTTTTTTGGGAATACAATTAAGACATGGACAAAGGATTGGGAAGTACCCATCATTATCAAACAATAAATCATATTGGATGCATAAAGTTGTCAGTGACAGTAACAGAATACAATTAAAAATTAAAATGTGAGTGGTGTTGGTTATCAGTCAATCAGGCTATCTTTAAAACTATAATTAACTAGTAAAGCTAGAAAAAAAATGGCACAATATTGCCGCAAAATATTCAAAAACATTGATTCTATATAATAATCCCAATAATTGCTTTGGACATTTAAAGGCATCCTAAAAAAAATTACTTTGCCTCATTTCAATCTATAAATGAATACATGTAAGCAGCACTTACTCTGTGTTTGTGTGCTGAGAATTTATTCCAGTACTTTTTTGCTCAAGCTCAGTCCCTATCAGACTACCTGACTTCTTGTGAGGGCAAGCGTACTCAGTAATCCCTATGAGGCAGCACTGGGAGAGGGAATTTCCCACCATGCAGTTCATGTCACCATTCCAGCTATAGCAAGCCTACATAACAGAAGATTTTATGAAAATAAGGCACTTGATTAAAGCTGAAAGATAAGATGTTTCAGACTGGATATCTAAACAAATAGGGGACATATGGTACAGTGTAGTTGGAAAGAATGATAGTTTCCAGTAATGGGCAATTTAAAAATATAATTTTCCAGTGAACATATCCTTTAAAGGGGAAGGGAGAGAATTCCTAGAAGAGGGGTAACAAGAATTTATTTTTTCATCAGAACATATTGGGGGCTAAGCCTCTTAAAGCCATCATGGGTGGATTTATATCTTTACTTACAGAGCTCTGTCTATTGTTACAAAGAGGAAAGGACTGGTAGCAGATTTAATTTTATATTAGAAAAATAATGTTAGTATATTGAGAAGGTTATGAACAAACAATAAAAGTCTCATATATTTAACTTGAGTGACACCACTTTATACATTTACATTTTATTTTCACAAATTTTGACAAGCTTTCTTTTCGATGTACTTGGCCACCTCTAAGGTTTAAATACCTTTTTATGACAGATACTGTAAAGAGACCTTGCTTTATTTTTTCCCTTTATTTAAACATAACTTTTAGCTAAATATCTATGTATATGTTGTCCTTATTTAGTTATGCTACTCATTAAAGCATTACATCCTAATGCTGAAATGAACGATTGGTTTAAAAGAAGGTAACTTTATTTCAGACATAAGTAGTTTAATTTCTATTCAGAGCATATACTTTTAGATTTTACTAATATTTCCAACAAGTGGCTGGTTTTTATGTCTAATTAATGATCAGCTTTCTTCTACAGCCTGTCAATATGCTCAATATGTCAGATAAAAAGGGCTTATGATGGAATGGTTTAAGGTTCCCACAGCTGTTAAACAAAGTTCTGAGCCTTAAGCTTTTGTGATATAGATAACATTTGAACATGTTTACCCATGACCATCCTGTATGTATTGGCATATTGTGATAAGAATTACCAAAGCAACTGGAACAACAGGTGGCCTTTCCTTTTTGCGATTTTGCTTGTTTCATGTTTCATTTCTAATTCTACTAGTCGACAAATGTTGATCTAGTACCCAGTCATGTTGTGTTCATAGCTGGTTGTACCAAATACACTTACAACTGGTCGTCCATTCTGTTATTGAAGGACACCCATTCATCTACTTAAATTGTCTTCAATCTCATTCTGTTTTACAAGAAACTTGTGTAACATTAAAATTATATTATGTTTGAGTTCAACATAAAATGCCTGTAACAAATTACAACATTGCTCGGGGACCCATTTGGTTTTAATGTGACATTGTGTGCAAACTTCTCAGAAACAAGTGACTGAAAACTGTAAATCCATTTCAAATGAAGGAGAAAAGTTTTAAGTTTGCCTTGAACTGTGTAGAGGCAGAAGTAGGGTCAGTGTTCAGAATCTCCCTTTGTGGCCTGGTGCAATAGATTTACAGGTTCTGTCTTGTCCATAATTTATTTTAGAAAAAGGTTTATTAGAAAATAATTTTGGATTTCCTCTTTTGATCTTTTTATTTGCAATTCCCAACAGCATAAATAGTTTAAAATAATCCATGTTTTCAGACTTTTATACCCTCACAGAGTTAAGACGCCTCTTGTGAGGGTTGTTCTATAAGTATAATGCCTGTGTTAGTAGTGACATTAACATCTATTCAGTTTCTAAACATCTGCCTGTAAATGTGAAGGAGTGACACAACCATCATTCTTTGTGCTTTGCAAGTTCTAAAAAGACAAAAAACCCAGTTACGTCCATTATGTCATTTGACATTTCCCACAATAACGTTACCTCTGATATGCTAATATTGAAGTAACAATAATAAACTACAAAGTTAACCTTGGGGAAATTTACATAGGGAATCATGAGGGAGACAAATGTAATATTTATTGAGCTCCTCACCAAGAAAAGGCTATGTGTTCCCTTTACTCCCTAATTCATTAATGTACAATAAAAAATAGTTAGCCATCTGGCCAGATTTGACATAGAATTGTGTACTAGGTCAGCAAAGCGTCTTCCTAGACATTAGTCCCATGTTTCCAAACTGTAGCTCTCCAGCTGTTGACTGTAATCGGATGCTGAATGCTGTAATTTAGAAGTAATAAAACAGGCAAATCATTTTTTTGAAATGTATAGATACATATTACAGTATATGTCTATTACTAGAAAGGGAAAGTTTATAAACTTTAATTTTGGCTTGTTTCAGAAGGTGACATACTATGGTCGCACAAAGCCCTATTAACGTGTGTGTGTGAGCTGCAAAATCTAAAACTCTATGGCAAGGTTTAATGTAAAACTTAATTTTGAGTAAATACATGTAAATGTTATGACATATTTTAAAATTGAGTGTTTGTGTTAAAGAAACACAATGTAAGTTAGAGTAAACTCAGATCCAGGTGCATTTCCTCAAGAAAGTAACAGGCTGATTTAATTACATGTCCAATTAAAGTGAATATGCAAAATATGGAAAAATAAACCTCTACTTCCTCAGATTCCTTAGCCAGAATACAGAACATTTCTCTTAAGTGTCCTGCACTTTGTACAAAGTTTTTCTAGCTTGAAAACTGTGGGAGGAAAAACAGCCCTAAACATGGTAAGAAGAAAAAAAGAAGAAAGGACAGTAATTTTGCCTTTTCAAGCCAAATTAATTAGTTATTAGTTTTCTTTAGGCAACAAGGAGGTGCTTCTATGACTGCATACAAACATGCTTAGGCAAAACCAGTGGGGCAAAAACTCGATTTGTCATTAAATTAAAAAATCTGTTAAAAAATGCAGAAAGCTTGGCCCAAGGCCATAAACTGGTACGGTTACAATATGTATGTGAAAAGCAAATGTTCTTAATGGAATGCTCGGCACACTATAAGACATGTTTTGGCGATTTTATAGAACCCAAAATTAGGATGTAGTTTGTTTTTAATTCACTTAAATATGCTCATATGTTCATGTATCATTCCCCATTGATTTAATGGGTTTTTGAACTTTCAAATTTTTCTGAAGTTCGAAAATGGACTCTATAGCTTGGAAGTTTTAAAAACATGAATAAATGGAAAAAACAGAAAATGATGAAAATGTTTTGTTACCTGATTATAGCTAGAGATGGGCGAACTTTCTAAAGTTTGGTCCGTTTTCGAACTTTCGAACTAATCATTAAATTAAAATATAAATGGTAACTTAATGTAAATGGAAGTGGGACCTGGGAAATGGTCTGGGTAAAATGTTCGAATATCCAGGACTTTAGAAAAATCGATTTTACTCTCACACGCACTACTTTCGAGCTCTCACGTTCGAACATTTGGTAATTATCCCATGAAAAATCTTGCGGATTCGAGAATTCGATATTTACTCGCGTATTGGTATAATAGACATTTTACTTGCATATTCGTTAATTCAATATTTATTCGCGTATTGGTATTATAGACATTTTACTTGCATATTCGTTAATTCGGTATTTACTCGCGTATTGGTATAAGAGACATTTTACTCGCATATTCGTTAATTCGGTATTTACTCGCGTGTAGGTATAATAGACATTTTATTCGCAGATTTGATAATTCAATATTTACTCGCGTATTGGTATAATAGACATTTTACTTGCATATTCGTTAATTCGGTATTTACTCGCGTGTAGGTATAATAGACATTTTACTCGCAGATTTGATAATTCAATATTTACTTGCGTATTGGTATAATAAACATTTTACTTGCGGATTCGAGAATTCGATATTTACTCGCATATAGGTATAATAGACATTTTACTTGCGGATTCGATAATTTGATATTTACTCACGTATTGGTATAATAGACATTTTACTCGCATATTCGCATGCCTCGAACGTTCGAACATTCGATAATTATCAAAAGTCCAGAAAATATCGAAAATCTGAGTCCGGGATAGTTCGAGAAGTCCGAGTCTGTTCGAACTCGAATAGTTTGATATTTTACTTGCAGATTCGATATTTACTCGCTTATAGGTATAATAGACATTTTACTCGCCGATAGGATAATTCGATATTTACTTGCGTATAGATATAATAGACATTTTACTTGCAGATTCGATAATTTGATATTTACTCGCGTATAGGTATAATAGACATTTTACTCGTGGACTTGAGAATTCGATATTTACTTGTGTATAGGTATAATAGACATTTTACTTGCAGATTCGATAATTTGATATTTACTCGCGTATAGGTATAATAGACATTTTACTCGCGGACTTGAGAATTCGATATTTACTCGCGTATAGGTATAATAGACATTTTACTCGCGGACTTGAGAATTCGATATTTACTTGTGTATAGGTATAATAGACATTTTACTCGCGGACTTGAGAATTCGATATTTACTTGTGTATAGGTATAATAGACATTTTACTTGCAGATTCGATAATTTGATATTTACTCGCGTATTGGTAAAATAGACATTTTACTCGCGGATTCGATATTCGATATTTACTTGTGTATAGGTATAATAGACATTTTACTCGCGGATTTGATATTTACTTGCGTATTGGTATAATAGACATTTTACTCGCATATTCGCATGCCTCGAACGTTGGAACATTTGATAATTATCGAAAGTCCAGAAAATATTGAAAATCCGGGTCGGGATAGTTCAAGAAGTCCGAGTCCGTTCGAACTCGAATAGTTCGGCTCGAACTCGGGTTCGAGTTCTAGTCTATCTCTAATTATAGCCTTCAAGAAAAAGGAAAAAATAACCTTAATTCAGCATATATAAAACATATTATTAAGAAGCTGTGTCTTGTAAGCATAAGGCCTGATCTTTCAGCCACAAACAGCTGAGAAATGTAAGTACACATTTTAGTGCTGGTGGGGTGGACGTGTACTTCATCTTTATAAAGTAACAGATTTGCATTTGTTTTACTCAACTGAACACTTTTTAAAAAAAATGTATTTCTTTTTTTTTCTGCTGGATTCTTCTTCTGGATATTTTCTCTGCATTTTTGGTCTTTTTTGATCGGTTGAGTTCCAGCGTTTATACTGTTTTGAATAACAATAACTGTTCTGGAGGTACAACACTTTTGTTCTGACATCTGTATGATGATTACAATAATAAAAGAAAGGCGTTCAAACAATGAAAAAAACATGCTGGTTTATTGCTGCGCAAACACATAAACTATATATAAAAAAAAAGCATCAGTGGATACTTATATGTTCTGTATGATTATTCCTTATGGTCTTATTTGAAAAGCCATGTTCTGCAAAGGATATGTTAGGATTAGGATAATTATTGTCCCCATTCTGGCAGAGTAAGCTGGCCCCTCCCTACATGTAGTCAACCAAGGCTGTGACAACTGACATCACAGTCCGTGCTTGACTGCTTTTTTACCTGCTGCCTCCTCTGCACATGCTCAAACTTATAAAAACCTCTTTGTACAGAAGGAGGAGGCAGATACCATTGCCAGAAATGAATAGAAATTTTAAATATACATCTGGTTACAAATGCATGAAATGAACTGGTAAAAATAGCAGTTGGGGTTTGCGGCCAGATAACTGACCAGTTATCTGCCACTAGTTTTTTGTTTTTAAGAAAGGACATACCCTTTCATTTCCTTACAAATAACCACTCTGGAAAATACCCACCCTCAGTCCAAAACAGGCATATGGCAAGACATACTTCTTGTAGAGTGAGTCTTGTCATAGGTTTGCCAGGACCATCTAGTGAAGGGATATTGGCTATTTTCTGTAAAACCAGGTATGAGAACCTAAAATTTAAGATCCTTGCCCTTAATAGAGCAAATAGAGGGGAGTGGGAGGGAAGTGTAAATGAATGCCTAAAAATTCTTAGTTCATCATATTTGGGGTTTTAGCTTTTGTTTTCTTGTCCATTCAGGCTGAATCCCATGAGTCATTTGGTTGCACATGATTCACACTTCAGAATATTATGATAGGCTAAGTATAGGGCATTAATAAGCCAGTAATCAGCTTGAAAGCTTCAAACATAACATAATAATACTTGCTTTTGAAAAAGATATGCTGTTTGTGGATTGTATTAATCACTTAAAGTTCCTCTTTAACAATCTTCATATAACAGAATATTTATAAGTCTATATCGTTAGATGAATTTAAAATATCGATAACAGGGATGTGAAAAATAAAATATTTTATTAACAAACATTCATTATGTTTGATTTGTTCCTGTTTTATTGTCCACAATCTGTAAAATTGCCCTCTAGCTTAGATAATTTGCTTGGTTACTTATCTGTAAGTGGTAACCATGGAGCATAATTGATTTTATTTACTGACACATCTGCCACTTGAGTAATGTTTTTAGATGTAATTTGTAAAGATTACTCCATCAGCTACTTCCCTTCTGATGTAATACCTGTGGAAAGGTTATCACATCTGCTTGGCAGGGCCAGATCCTCAAGACATCCTGAACAACAACCTTGGGCCAATGGGAGGTTAATTCCTTCCCCCTTAGGGAATGAGGAGGGAAAAAAGACATATGGTAGCCCTGGAATGGTGCTTGAGCAGATCTAGTTCTCAACAAAAAAAATGACAAAAAACGGGCAGTTGTTTGCCTTTGTCCTACTGACATTCCATACAAACGTTACTGCTTTTCACTGCCACATAACTACATTCCCTCTAAGATACAGAAACCGTTACTCAGTAAGCCAGCTACAGTAGGACAGACCCATATTTTGCTTATAGCTTTAAGTTTAAAGAGCAAGTCTTCTCAAATGTTCGATTAGACGGTTAACAAATATAAGACTAAACTAAAATGCTGCTAAATGCTCTGTTACTTACTCTTTCTGCTTTGTGGTTCTTCCAGTTAGCAACTGACATAGATGTAACAGATGACATCACAGTCAATGATTGAATTATTTTACCCTGGTAGCCTCTTCTGAAAGTTTAAAAGCTTGTAAGCAAAGCTTCTCCATTCCTGCACTATAACCCAGGGCCCATGCACACACTTGCGTGTCTCCCCTGACTACAACTCCCATCATTCTCCATTCCCGCACAATAACCCAGGGCCCAAGCACACACATGCTTGTCTCCCCTGACTACAGTTCACATCATTCTCCATTCCCACACTATAACCCAGGGCCCAGGCAGCTCATAAAATGGACTCAGAACCAGCCCCCCAGACAATGTCTGTCAGCACCATGTGTTCAGCCCCAACCATGAGGAAGTGTGTTCAGTCCCACCCACTGCCAGTGTGGAGATGGTGTGAGTAGAATTCTGTCCCCTGTACAATATTGTTTCTATTACTAGTTACTGTTACAACTAACTGTCCATTCTGCTCCATTTCCACATGCAGGCACTGTAAGGTGAAGCACACGCCCTCTTTCTCTTCTCCTTCTAAGTACTGTACTCCCATGTTTTGCACCAGTTTATTTTAACTGCTGCCTTTCCTGATGACCACAGGGGGCAACATGAGCAAGTATTTCAGTTTGCTTCATGGTAGGGGTGCCCCTGTGGCTTTGGGACTTTTACCCCTAGGATGCAGTGGCTATGTAAGCATCGCAAGAGACACTCACACAGCCACTGCAACCTATTAACTAGAGGCTTTAGTTGGCATTAAATACTTATTTACTACTGTATGAATACTTTAAGTATGAATTCAGCTGTACAGCCTCCAGGGAATCTTACTGCGGAAGATTTGTCCAGATCGCCTGCGGCTCGGGGTGACTTTTTATGGAGGGTTTCCAGAGACATGAAGATTGTTCAATGGTTCCGCAAGGATAAAAAAGTTAAGAAACACTGCATAGTGTATTAGCATTCCAACGGTTTACTGCTACTCTGTTCATTCCTGTTTTATGCATATTTACTTTATTACATTTTAGGGTTTTCAAACCTAAAGCTGGGTACACACTTTAAGGATAAAGGGTCAATTCCATTGGATCCTATGAAATCTCCCCTTGTGTACAGTTCCAAGCATTCCAGAAACCGACGTTCAACATTCACTGTCGGCCTCTGGATCGCTCAGAACTGCCCAAAAATTTCCCTTGCCTGCAGTCGTCTCCCTGTACTGAAGTATAGGTAGTCAGCCATGGCTAAAGGAAATGAGAGCAGTCCAGAATGTTCTCCCTATACTTTATTTAGAAAGAACGTCACGTGACTGAAGTCATGGCGCGTGCACAGTGACATTGTGCGCATGCATGCAGCAGGGTCGTGTGCATGTGTAACTACCAGGAACTTACCTTTTGAGACCAATGAAGCTGGAGGAGCCAGGAGATCTCATGGAGCGGAGCTACAGAATGACATTTGACATACATTATGACAAGTATATAAAATAGTGAGTTTGACATTATATTGTACAGGTATTGATTGTGATATTAGTCTATGAGAGAGCCAATCCTAAAAATGTCACAATATATGTCGATTTATGTTAGAACTTGTCTAATAAACAAAAATAAAACTACTGTTTAAGTTTTCTAACATTCTGTACCACGTTATGCTTGTGAAGGTTCTCATTCATCCAGGTCATGGTATATCTGTTGTATTCAATTAGATCAACGGACTTGAAATGTAGTTCTTGAAACGTTTCGCTAGTCATCCGACTGGCTTTCTCAATTCAGAATGACTTGTACAAGAATCTTTGGCAATTATGTACCCTGGAAAATCCCAATTAGCATATCACAGCCAGGTTAAGGGTGTGATTGGATAGTGCTAAGAGGTGTTATAGGAACGCCCAGAGTAAGGTGTTAAAACAGCATTGTACATGGCAGACAGTTGGTGTCGAAACCCCCCCACCTCTATTTATGCTTGGTTTCTTTATTTTCACATAACTGGCCTCCTTAACACCTCTCTTGGCGAAGGAACGTGACGGGTTCAAGAGAGGTGTTAAGGAGGCCATTTTGTGAAAATAAAGAAACCAAGCCTAAATAGAGGTGGGGGTTCGACACCAACTGTCTGCCATGTACAATGCCGTTTTAACACCTTACTCTGGGCGTTCCTATAACACCTCTTAGCCACTATCCAATCACACCCTAACACCTGCTGTGATATGCTAATTGGATTTTCCAGGGTCTATTTGCCACAGATTCTTTACAAGTCATTCTGAATTGAGAAAGCCGTGTGGATGACTAGCGAAACGTCTTCAAGACTACTTTCAATCCAGTTGATCTAATGAATACAACAGATGTACCACTGTTACTTTGCTTTCTTTATTAAAGCTTTTTTTTGTTCTAAAAAACATTTGTATTGTTAATCATTTTTATATTGCCATGCAGAGGCTACCCCATTTAAAGATGCATATCACTGAGTTACTAGGAGGGTTGTAAGGTCTCATAAGCGGCGTTTCATTGTCCCCATATTTTATACAGCTTGTGGGTCATGGGCATACATTCATTTCTGGTATGTGATGGTGGCATTAATGAGTGCAATCCATTCTGCCTGGGTAGGTAATATGTTCCATCCATTTCAAGACTATGCCTTATGTGCAAAAAAACGTACTTCTCTCTGGGGAGTATGGCTCGGTATTTAGGAGTCATCACGTAAGAGGTTCCAGGAGACACAATTCTACAGACAAGGGGGTAGGAATTGCAGTGAGTTGGCTAAATGGCTTGAATTGCACTCCAGAATTGCTGGATCTGGGGGCAGCTCTAAATTATTAGCTGCGGGAGGCCCTTATTGTGGAATCCCCCAGTTCCTCTACTGAAAGGGAGGGTATACATGCCTCCATTTAATTATCTATATATTTTCTGTCTGTCATCTTTTGTCTGTCATATTTTAATCTGTAGTGTTTGTACCTAGATTTCTGTGAGTTTTCAGTTGTCCGACTTCCTGTGCAGCTGATCCCTCTCACATTGTTTAAGCACCGGAAATCAATTTGGAAACTTGCAGCAGTAGGAAGTTCTCTTTTGTTTCAGCCTTCCAGGGACAAAAAGACAATCAGAGGCTAATGCCTATGTAAAAACTAATCTGTTTTATTTAGAGGTCCAGAGTTTCACCTCCGTCATACCCCTTTTTATCCTAACCTTACCTATCTGCTTTTTCATATTTTTTTTTCATATTTAAGATAATTTTTTTACACAGCAATGGGCTTCATCTCCCAGAGGGTCTTTTAAGCCTCGTACACATGTCAGATAATTTTCACACAATTTGCCTGACAAACGACCCATCGTGTGACATTCGTGCGAAAATTAAGCTTTAACGATCTTCTAAGACCAATGGTCCACGACTGTTCTCGCTTTTCCAACGATCAGCCTGGCATATTCTTCTGCCGCTAATCTATGTTTGTACATAGTGGGCAGATTCTCAATAGATTGTAATGGAAGATTGAATGAAATACTCAAGTGCAACATTTCAAGATCTCGCGATTTCCGTACGTCACGTATAAGTCCCTTGCTCTTAGGGCCTTGATCTCAAGGACAGAAAAAGAAGGACATTTAATCATTTGATGGTTGTATGGTGTGTGTGAAAGTTTGAAAATAAGTTTGAAAATAAGGATTGTTGTGCTGTGTGTGCAGGACTGTGTGTGCAGTAAGCAGATTAATATTTTTTCCTTTCTTCCAGTTAAAGGGGTGCACTGGGCATCTATATTCTAGTATTGCACCTGTTGTAATCACAAACAGGTTGTGAAAGGGTTAATAGTGTTTTGTTTTTCCCTCTATTCCTGGCTCTTGCACTAATTGGTGTGGGGGCTGGGGCCTATTAGTTAAATAGGATTCACATTAGTTGGACCTGTGGTTTGGACCTAACAAAAGGAAGTTTCCTGTGAGTGAAAAAAACTAGAGTGGAACGTATAAGTCCCTTGCTCTTAAACCTTGATCTTAAGGACATAGAAAAGAAGGATATTGAAACAAGAAGGGCAATTAAACAAGGTTTGTGTGTTTGTGTTGTGGATTAGAAGGACAGTTTTGTGGTCTATGCATGTGCATCCTGCCTCATCTAAGGAACCTGGAGCAAAATAGGGAACCTTGTCTGTGTCAAGTGGAGTGGGTTGCCCATTTGGAAACTGAGGTGGAAGTCTCAGCTTGCAGCATTGCAGGGATTGGCAGAACTGGGGGGTCAGCAGGCACTGGCTGGGGCCAGTATAGAGGTGGGTGGAAGTGGGACGAAAGGTTGAGGGGAGGTAGTTTTTTAGGGTTACTAGGGGAAGTGGGGGATGGAAGGGTAGCGTGGCTTCTCCAGATTGCTCATCCCAACAGATTCGCGCCTTAGGTAATGAAGTGGAGGAGTGTCCCTTAAACACCCAGGGGACTGCCATCTCTAATAAAGGTAGGAGGAACTAAGGATCAGGAATGCTAGGCAGGTGGTAGTGGTTGGGACTCCATTATAAGGAAGGTAGATAGGGTAATCATGGCCAAGACCCTACATGCCAAACTGTGTGTTCTTGCCTGGTGCTAGGGTTCAGCATGTGTGGATTCGTGTAGCAAATTATTGGGTGGGGCCAGGTGTGACCCGGCCCTTGGTAAATAGGCTTGTGGCGGCTGCACAGTTTCTCTTCCAGTACTCTCACACATATCAAGCCTTAATGTCGCGCTAACCGATTTACGATTACTTTAACAGCCTAAAGGTTCGTACACACGTCAGATGATTTTCGTACAATGTGTCCAACGAACGTTCAGTGACCATCTTGTTATACACTAGTTTTGCCAACGACGCCTGTACATACATCAACGTAGTGGATATAATGTTCATTGGTAAAGGTGTTACATGACGTACGTATTAGTTAGTATAGTATTTAAGGTTGAATAAAGACATATGTCCATCTAGTTCCAACCCATCTAGCAATATCCTAATTTCCTCCTAACTGTTGATCCAGAGGAAGGCAAAAAAAACCCACCAAATTTATGAAGGGGAAAAAAGTGGCATCTTACATTTTAGAAACGGAAAAAAAAAATTTAGTAATGGTTTAGTAAAAAAAGGAACCCTGGTTATGTTAGTGTGCACAACCCCTATGTTGATGTACTTGCTAATTTTATAAATTGGTTCTTTGGATAACAGTCTTTTAGTTTGGCATTACCTAGACTTTGCAATTTTGACTACTCTTCATAGCAATTTCAGGAAAATTGACCAATCTATGTCCTGTTTAGTCCACAAACACCAAACATTATTTATACCCTCTGTAATATATCGGACATTTTATAACAGACACAATTACCAGAGGTATTTATAAATAGGTAATGAAATTTAGATTAATTCTTTGGGGGTTAGAGATGATTCCTGATCCGACATGGAACCCCTCGGTTTCCCCCTCGGGACTTCAGACTGCATTTCGATGATTATCAAGGGTTAGCGAAAATTCAAGGTTATTCTCAAAGATTAGCGAAAAAACACCGTACATTCGAAAATGTGGTCCAAAGTCCCGAAATTATGTTCCATTTTGTTTTTTTTCTGAGATCTGTAAATCCATAAACAAAACAAACTTACCAGTTTCAGGCATTTTCTAGTAGAGATAGGGTGTTATGTGGATACCCTTCCAGACAAAAAGCTGTACTAATGACTACTAATGCTGTAGTTCAACTTTGTGGGGGGAAAGGGAAAACGGGGAAAATAATCAAAATAATCAAAACTCTCGCTAATAAAGGTTTTAGTTCCTTTCTGTCCCTGTATAAATGTGAAGCACAGTGGGTGGAGTCATGTTCTAGTGGGCGAATCATATTCTAGAGTATGTTTCAAGGACTGACCTTATAAGTAGTAATCAGCATGGATTTAGGAGGAATAGATCTTGGCAACAAATGAATTTGGACTCTGGCATAGCAGTCAATGTGGTATACCTGCATTATACTAAGGGTTTTGATACAATCTCCAAGGCCACTTATGTTTAAGCTAAAGTCTGTTGGCTTGGTTGATGGATCTGATACAGAGAGTAATTGTTAGTGTGCATCATCAATGTGAACTAAAGTTCTAAGTGTTGTGCTACAGGGTTCTGTGTTGGGGCCACTTCTACCGGTAATTAATCTGTTTATTATGATTTGGAAGTAGGTATTCCCAGCAAATGTTTGCAGATGACACAAAACTTTGTCGACCATTAAAAGCTACAGATGATGCACAATTGTTGCAGGCGGATCTATTAGATAGTCCCATTAGCTAGAAGATGAGATTCAATGTGAATTTAAATAGCTGTTTTTTGGTGGGGGGCTTCTTATACAAACACATCATGTGACTGTCACACACTTTATACTTACTGTCTGAGTGTAATTAAAGAGCCAGAGAAGCTAAGGCATCATCCTAGGCTTTAAAAGGTATAAGAGATGTCTTTTAAATAGAAGGCACTTGTATAGAGACCACAGTAACCCTTTAAACAAGAATCTGTTATAGTGACATCACCATGATAATCTGTTTGTAATTATATACTGTATACATACTCAGGCAGCAGTAAATTATTAAATTTTTTAGCATGGCCCAAAGCTACTTAAAAGCTTAGCGGGAGACTTTACCGAAAAGTACCCAGGTTAACTATTTTAAAACTGCTCTGGTAGTTTAGTTGATAAGATGCTCATCCTCTAGAAAGCAGGTCTGAAAAAATTAGATAAACATATTGGTAAAGAACATATCAGCAGAATAAGCCAGTCTATATTTGTGCTGTACATTTTTATTTTAAAAAAAAAAACATTTATTAATGATAGGATGAAAGAAATACTTTACAAGAATTTCTAGTTACCATAAACTTTTAAAATAAGGGTTAATGTATGATGTCTAAATTGCTTTAACAATTGGCGTAGCTTTGATTGGAGATGGATTTTTTATGATGTTGAATAGAAATTTATATAGTAACTCTTTATTTATTTATTTAACATTTCATTATTACAAAAGTGCTTTCCTATTCGATGTGGCATCAACTGCTCCAGGAAAAGCTATGTGACTACTTTTGTTTCAAAAGTGTTTTTGGCTGAATATGAGTACTGTACTGTATAGTATGGCTATACTTTTCTTGTGGACTATTTGTCCATTTTATAGAGAATGATTAGAGATATTTACTTATATTTTCCTCAATCAGTAACAATGAGGGCTTCCTTCTGGCTACTGCTTGATATAGATGGTTGCATTAAAGCTTCATAAGAGGGCTCCCATTCCTATTATACTACTATATATATGTTACAAACTTTTAATTGTACAGTACAGATGTCCCACTCCTCAGACTATACTTGCACTATTGACCGCATTGGTGGTGTGGGGTACACAGGAGATGGAAGAGTCCTGGATATTTGCAGTGATAGCTGATTACTTCCCTTCCAGGTACTTACTCCTGTATCCCTGATGGCGGATCTGCTGATGAAGATGTTACCAGCAACATGAATTGAACTTCTTTGTGAAAAATGCATGAATGCATCATTTAATAGGAGCCTAACATTGTTTAAAATTTAACAAAGTTTGTGAATTCCGAACAAAGTATTTGCAGAAATGAAGGGGATTTTTTTTTTATCAAAGGTCATAAATACAGTTTAAGATATTTATAGATTGTAGATACATACCACAGTTAACATTTACCAAATGGTCAATAGTTATCGGCAGTAATCGGCAGTAAAATCCCACAACCAAAACCGCAATAAATAACTATCCATGTCCATATTCTATAGACTACAGTATTTAACCATCGCTAAATATTGGCTACATTATTTACAGATCAGCATAAATAGCAAAAAATTTTTAAACCTGACACTGATTGTATGTAACATGTGTCAAGAACATGGAATTTAAAATAAAACAAATCACAATTTATAGTTATCAGAAGCAGCTTTTTGTATTTGTAAAATTTAAAAATTATAGTGGAAAGAATTATTAAAGTCAAACCTAAATATAAACAGTTTAGGGGTTTAATAGGAGTTATTGATCATTTCTCTCACCAATGTATCTGTGATAGCAAAGTACAGTGGACACGGTTAAAATTTTACATTTATATGCCTATATGACCCCTATTTGTTACAAGAATTTATTGGATGTAGGGGGCCCTGAGCAAGGGTGTTAGTACAGCATGGTGCTTGGAATAAGCTGTAGTTACTCTACTGACCCATATAAGTTGTCCCCTTGAGATTACTGGAATTCCCTCAGTTAGAAGACATGATTGCTGGTAAAATCCTGTTGACCTTGTCTCCTGGTGGGTTGTGAGCAGGCAATCATGTCTTCAGGGGAGGTTCGAAAAAGTCATCCCTCATTCTACTCTAGGAATGTTTATTCTTGTTGTAGCCCTTAACAATTTGTCTTATAAATAGCCATAACATATTGGTACAGCCACTTACAGCCCATCAACAACTGGAGAGCTGTATTAACTGGATTAATCTTTGCAACAGTAAATTGTTTTTTTTTCTCCTACTAGAGTTCTTCCTTCTTAATTCACAGATACATAATGACACATATTGTTTAAAAACAAATATTCCAGTATGTGAAATGTACCACCTCTACTTAATTTTCAAAACTTATCCTAAATAAAATTTTATGTGACACTTTCCAGCAGCAGGGTGCTTCTGCATTCATACTGTGTAACGTGTGTTGAACATAATGAACAATCTTGTGATTTAAATCATAATGAATTAAATAATGTTGTCTTTAGGTATACAAGCTAGAAGTGGTATTTATATTAATGGTGAAATTGCAGAACAGAGGGGAAAGCATAGTCATTTTTCATCTAGGCTTTTTTTTGCATGACCCTGCTGACTATCCCCAGATCATGTGTTAATTTTCTGTGTAAGCTAGATATCATACATCATCAGGTGCGATGCTCAAAACCAGCAAAAAGCACTATTGGGATTGAACATGTTTTCTAAGGCTGAAGCACCAATTCCTATTTACTCAGTGGTCTTCTTCTCTAAAAATCTGCTGCACATTTTGTTTTTCTTCTCAGGTAAAGAGAGAGTTCTGCTGCATACCCCACCCTTTATCTCCGGCCAAAAGATGAACCGATCTGATATTGAGTACGGTGGCTCAGTGGTTAGCGCTTATACCTTGCAGCGTTTAAGTTCTTTTGGGATCATACGTTTTAAACAGTGTTAAATTATTTTTTTTTCACAAGCTTGAAATTTTTATTTTTAGTTCTTGTAGTTATTTGAGCGGTTTAAAACGTTCCTGGCAGTCAGGCATTATCTGATTATTTCTTTATTGTGCAGCATTAAATAAAACCTTGACAGCTATGGTTTTCCAAAATGACAGAGCTGCGGACAACAGTAATTGTACTGTACATTATTCTGTGACTGCCTCTTTCAGGCCTCTAGAGCTAATTGTGTAATGTTATAATGCTCTAAGTAACTGTATGTAGCTTCCCATTAAAGAGACTTAGCTTTTAGCTGATTTGGCCACATGTCTCCTTCACCCATATCAATTACCATGAGAGCAAACATGCTCACATTAGTGATGGATATTTCACCTCTTTCAAACAACTGACTCAGAACAGGAAGCATTTGCTGAACGAAGTGACATGATTTTATATCATCTTGATTAACAGATGGCTTTGAATTGAAAAAAAAAGAGCTTAAGCCATGATCACATTTAATGCATACTTTACATACGCCAAATCATTAAGGAATAAGAATGGTTTCTTTTACGTTTAAAAGGAGGTCAGCCATATTCTGTTTTTGTTCATACAAATAAGGGCTTATAAACACACAACATTTTTACCTGTAAACTCCTGGGAATTCAATCGCAATAACATAAAAATGGTTTCAAATGGACCACAAGAGCAAAGCAAAAGTGTACAGAAAGGTACATTCATTTTTTGTCATTTAAGTGGTGCTACAGCTTTAAGCAGACCATACACGACCTTTCCTAATTGTACAATTAGAATTGGTCCAATAAATTTTTTCCTGTTTCCTGATATGGCTAACTTTTGGGCATTTAGCCATACATGGTCAAGGATCATACTATATTGCAATATCGTACGAACAAAGATTGATTGTGTATGGGTCCCTTTAAGCAGGCCATACACAGACCAATGTCAATCATAAGATCGTGATTGGTCCGATAAAAGTTGTTTGCTATTCCTGATAAGCCAAAAATGTTTTCGATTGCAGTGGTTATTTCTTACCATGCTGGAATTTTTGCCACAGTCATAAAATACAGATAAAGATTTGTATTTTTAAAGTCACTGTGGTTTTTTTACTGCTACGTTAAATAACGCCATGGTCGATAACAGATAAATGTCTCTTTCAGACCAATATTCTTGGTTGCTAGGAAGGCTGATAAGCTCTTCTGGGAAAACTCCATTAAAACATGCAATGTTCATATTGCTCAACCGGATTTGAATTACAAGCAGCAAAAGAAACTCAGGAATATGGGCAGTGACATTCCATTAAGCTATGTGCAAAATAAGATGATCTGATTTTTATATAGTGATAAAGCAGAGCTAAGATCATACACTTTGTGGTGAACAGATTTCCCACTGTGCACTGCAGGGGCACCTCCTTTTCTGATGTTTATTAATTATTGCCAAGTTATTCACATTTACAGAAGCACTGAGTCAGCCAACACTTCCTGGAAAGAAAAATTCCTGTGGCACTGTAAATGCATATGTCCTTTGGAATTTTATGAGGTCAATGAAACTATAACCTTTTCGGTAATGTAAACTAGACATATTTTTTAACAAGAAAATGTGAAAATCTGATGACTCTGTGATTGGTTTCACTACAGCTCCTCTAATTTGTCAGTAAGAATAAAGGCTTGACAACTAAAATAACCTCTGATGTGCCTATTACAATTAATTGTGTATACAGCAAGGCAAATATCAATCATTTTTACATATTATTACAGAGAAGCAGCGCTTCATGTGAATAAATCCCTTTAACAAAGACAATAAACTCTCATCTTGTTGTTCATTTTGGATCATCTCACAGACACATGAACAAACCTTAACTAAGAAAAAAAAATATTATTAAAGGTTATCTCCATCGCTATAAACAACTTATGTTTTTTCAATTCAATTGAAAAACTTGAGGTAAAAGAGTTTTGTCTTACATTCCGTTCTTCAATTATTTAAACACAAGACATGAGAAAGTCAGAGACTTATCTGCGATTTGTGCTTCTCTGCTTTTTCTCTGACAGGTCCCTGGGCATGCTTTACATTGCAAAGTCAGAGAATTGGTTGTGGGATGAGAAATACAGAGAGTAGTCTTCAATGTAGCTACATCTATGTGGGCTACATTTCTAAGTGGAGTGCCTCAGGGTGCGGTGCTGGGGCCACTTCTATTAAATCTTTTTATAAGGACTTAAGATGGATACACACCATCCAATCCCTTATCCCAGGTGACCATTTAGCCTTCCGACTGGCCAGCCAGGCAAAAATAGCCATTTCGACAGTTTGCCGCGACCAAGGGTGTGGTCCATAGAGGACAGCACGATTGGTCATGGTTTTCCAACAAGGCCGGCTGTTTGTTTCGGCCCGACCGACCAATTCACTTAAATACCGGTCGGTCGGGCCAAAGTATGGGATGGTGTGAACCTAAACTATGTTTGCTGATGAAACTTTGGAAACTTCAAATCATGTGTAATTGCTGCAAGCAGACATAGATAGATTATCAAAATGGGCAGCAGAGTGTCAGATGCGATTGTGATGATTAATGTAAGGTGATCATTTGTGGTTTAGCAATCCTTGTGCCACCTACACCATGGCTCCATGCTTAGTAAAGACTGGGGTTTCTAGTTGATAACAGACTTACCAAAGGTTTCTTTACAGTGAGAATGATGAAACGGTGGAATTGTCTTCCAGCTGATGGTAATGGCAAATTCATTAATAGCTTTAAAAGTAGGCTAGATAAGTTTCTAAAACAAAATATTAATAATTACTGATATTAATACATATAGTAGTTCGGTTAATCAGGGATGCATTTCCATTGACACATGGTTATAGGAATGTTCTCAGCATTTTGTCCAATCATATTTTACTGTGCATATGAGGATTTTTACAAACAGGATTTTCTAAACAAATGTATGTATAGCAGTAAAATGTATTTCTGGGAACTTTATTTCTCAAATTTTTTAGATATACATTAAAGGCATGTCCACCCTTTTTTAACTTTTAATGTACTGTAGGTCTCCCTCCCCCAGCCCCAACTGCCATATTATATGTCCATAAACTCCCCTGAACTCTACTTACCTTACCTATTTCCTCGGGTGTACTGTCCCGGCCTCTGCTTGCTTGAACTGCAAACAGGGGGCCAGACCGGCAGCCACTCCGTGATTGGCTAAGAGGCAGCCAATCACGGACGTGGCTGCAGGCAGTTCAGAACGCCGGAGAGAAGGTAAGGTAAGTAATGATCGGGGGAATTTCTGGACATAATAATATGGCGGTTGGGGCTGGGGGAGGGAGACCTACTATACCCCAAAGGGTTTTTACACTAGGGGGAGGGAGAGGAAAACAGGAGGTAAGAGGGAGGGAGGGGGGCTGCACTGGGCATGTGCAAATTCTCCCGGAGGAGAAACAGGGGGCAGAGTCCTATGTGGACTCTGCCAGGCTCCTGGTGGCCAGTTTTTGGGTCTTGGATGGGCATAGCGGGGCAGCCATTGGAGCTGGGATGTAAGGTAAGGTTTTATTCCACTACAAAGTGGGCCAGTAGTGGGTTAACTTATAGTTTTGGGGTGGACATGCCCCAAAAATAACAAAATCCCATGTTATATTAATTATTCCAGCAGATTTTACCATACTAAAAACATTTATTTTGTACTTTCAATATTGTATATTAGCAATTTACAGTATTTATGTAAATCGACAAATCAGGTAATCTACATAGACTTAAGACTAATAAGGTAAAGACAAAATAAGGTACAGTAGAGGTGTTTCTCGTGCTAATATATTGCTAGGATGCAGGAAACAGTATAGCTTCAGAGCTTTCTATATCCCTTCCAGACAGCTGGTGCTGTGTTTTCCTGTCACTGTACCCTCACTCCCCCTCCTGTCTGCTCACAGTTTGCTCCCATTTCAGTAAAGAAGAGCACAGTCATCTTAGAGATGAACCAGCACTGCACAGGCCGCTAACAGGAAAGGATGCAGAGAGCATCATCTGTTCTTCCATTAGAAACTGAGTTTCTTGACAGAGGGACACAGACTATAATAAACATTTGGAGTGGTCTAAAGCATATTGCTGACAGATAACCACATCAATTTACTAATTTGTTCTCAGATATGTATACATTTACACTAGCTTAGTAGCTGAAATATATTGCAGTTTAACAGTATGGTCTCTTGTATTTAAAACCATGATAAAGCAAGAATATCCATTTCTCCAGGGAAAGAAAGGAGTTTATTGAACTGAGCAATGAGTTAAATTGATTCAGTAACAACACTATCACTGTCAGTTGGAGACCATGTTGTAGACAAACTATTATTGATGCGGTCTAGAATGCTTGCTGGAGATAATTGAATAAGATGGTGGTGCTTTAGTTTATGGTGGGACCAGGTAATTACTAATTACAAATACAGAGATTTATCATTAAGATATTGTCATAGCTGTGGAAGCACAGTGGCTCAGTGGTTAGCACTGAAGTCCTGAGTTCGATTCCACCCTTGGACACATCTGCAGGGAGTTTGTATGTTCTCCTTTTGCTTGCGTGGGTTTTCTCCGAGCTCTCCGGTTTCCCCACAACATAAAAGACACACTGATAGGTCGTATGTGTACATAAAGTGATTAGATTGTAAGCTCTTCGGGGGGCAGGGCCTGAGTGAATGTATACATGTAATTGTAAAGTGCTACGGAAGATGTTGGTGCTATATAAATACACAATAATATATAGCTTGTAAATTTCTAGAATACCATTTACAAATGCCCTGTCCTGCAATTTGGAACATGGACAATGGGAACACATGCTTCTTGCAGGCATTATACATTTTGGATATTGATTTGTAATTTACTGGCCTTTGACAAAACATTGGACATATATGTCAGTTGCAGGTCAAAATATTGGTGTGTAACACATCTTATTTATCAAACAAAATATTTTCATTCTGATTTCCTCAACCTGACCCCATTTTCTACTACTCATTTGTTAGTTCAGCTCTGTTCCTTCTAAAAGGTCATGGTTTACTAATCTTATAATGAACAAATGTTAAATGTTGAACTGAGAAAAGCAATTTTCCAGTGAATAATCCACCATATAAGCAAAAATGTGCTAGTGTCTACTGCAATTAGAGAAAGTAACTTTCTTTCTTTTCCTGCCATTATGTTTCTAAATGTGATAGCAAAAAGTTTCAAAAAATATAAAGATTATGCAGTTTTTTGAGATTTTAAGAAATATATTTGTTTACTATATTTGAAGAGAACATAGGGGACGACTGGCCAGTTTTTGTTCTGACTTCAGTTCTGAAAATTTGATTCAACCCTAATTCATTGGAAATATATGAAATAGTCGGAAGCAGTTTAAAAAAAAAAAGTTTTTCAAGGGCAATTTAGCAATTTTTCAGTCGTATTTATAAATTTGCGATTTTCGACTAGATCTATGGATTCAAAACAGGCAGTTATGAATTAAAATATTTTAAAGTAGAGGAGCAGTGACACCACAAAATAAACGCAATCTATTACTGTATTAAGTAGCCTTTTTGTGCGTCCCTACTCAATTATTTTTATTTAGTAAGACTTACCGTAGCCTTTTTACCTGAACTACACCCCTGTGGTTCCTATTACTTAAGTGGAATTGTATAAAATGTAACAGGTAAAATCTAAGCGTACAGAAAGCACACTAATCAGGGTACAAGAAATGAAATACCCTTTAATGACATTCTATTAAAGGCAGGTGTTTCAAGAGTGACAATCCATTCATTCATTCAGACATCACATCTTTACACCTAAATAAGTCAATTAATGTTTACAATACTGATTACACTGCAACCCCTATATTTCCAATACTTACCTAACGCCCCAGCATTCCCAAAACAAGATATTCATCTTGATGTCTGCCAGTCCCTCACTGCTCATCTGGGTTCTAGCTATCAGTCATGGCCAATGACTTACAACGTCTGCACAACCTGCCGCTTACGGAAGAGCACCTGCCGAGCTAGTAAACCTGTAAAGGACACATTTACTTTTGATTATTACATAACATTTTAAGGAAAATAAATTTGTATTCAGACTTACACTGACATAATATTTTCCTTAGGTATCTTCACTTAAACTCAGGTACATGTTTGTGTACTTAGTCCACTAATGGTGAGATTCATCAAGGTAATGTGATGCCTCATGTTTCTTCCTCACAGCATTCTCCATTTTTAAAAATACAGATCTAGTCCAATCTCAGCTGTAATGATTGGAAAGCAGTAGTGCTAGTATAACAGCATATTTTTTGTTCGCACTACTTTCACCTGTGTGCACAGAGCTGCTGAGTTGTCCGCCCCCTTTAAAATCTATACTTACCTCTACACCTTTATACTTACTTACCTCTCTGTGTCCCCAAGCTCCTTTTGTAACCCAATTTTCACCAGCTCCAGAGTGGCATATAGCGTATTTTCCTATGTTCATTAAGTGTCTCTGTGACCTTAGAGCTAAGCCTCATCTGTACTGCACCTAAGCAATTAAGGTGAAGTGGTGAGAGTGCATACCTATTGCTTGCAAAGGTTCTCATTTATCCAGGTCATGGTATTCTATTGTATTCAGTTAGATTACTGGACTTGAAGTTTAGTTCTTGAAGACGTTTCGCTAGTCATCCGACTGGCTTTCTGAATTCAGAATGGCTTCATCAACTGCATCAACGTATGGCCCAGCACAGAAGAGCCGATTCCTCGGGTCAGGACTCAGCTGTGTACCTGCATCTTAAGGAAAAAAGACATACCTTAAAAGATTGTAATGTTAACATATTGGCAAAGAAACATGACTGGTTCAAGAGAGCTGTCAAGGAGGCCATTTATGTGAAAATAAAGAAACCAAGCCTGAATAGAGGTGGGGGGGGGTTCAACACCAATTGTCGGCCATGTACGATGCTGTTTGACACCTTACCTTGTGTTTCCTATAACAACCTCTTATCCACAATGTAATCACGCCCTTAACACCCTGGCTGTGATATGCTATTGGGAGTTTCCAGGTACATAATTGCCAACAGATTCTTGTAACGTCATTCTGAATTGAGAAAGCCAGTCGGATGACTAGTGAAACGTCTTCAAGAACTAAACTTTAAGTCCAGTTAATCTAACTGAATACAACAGATATGCCTACTATTGTCTTTTTGTTTTACATCTGCATACCCTCATGTTTCCTCTGCAGCTGAGTGAGCTCTAACATAGCTTGTGAACTTGCATAGGAGACAAGAACCATAGAGGCCAGCGCTGGCAGAGACAAACAGGTGAAGGATCTTCAGGGACCACAGGGATGTAGTAGAATAACAATCTGGGGTTTGGAAAGGAAAGTATAGATTTTAGTGTTGGGGGTGGACATGCCCTCTAAGGGCTTGATAAATCAGCCCCAGTGACTTCTATGATGAATATTTAGAAGACTGTTCCAAATAATCAGACATTATTTTAGGTTGATATCTTGATTGATCTGATGTGGCACAGTTCCCTTGAACTACTGGGACCATTGAGAACGCTACAAATCTAGCGATGCCTGAAGGGTGAGTATACAACTATAACATCTAAAAGAGGGCTCAAGACCGGCCCTCTAACAAAAGACCCTTACAAACAGGCACTGTCACATAAGGTCCTGAATATACAAAAGCCGTTATTAACATCCAATGTAACACACTCTACATTATCCTTACTACCATAAACCTCATAATGATTAAGCGCAACACAATAAACCACCCACATTCACAATAAATACTAATAAGATAAAAAGTATATAGCACTGGGCGTTCCCCAGATACCTAATCCCAAATCCAGCATCAATGTAATATACTAAGTCACTTATAGCACACACGCCATTAATCCACGTCAGTATGAACCTCCAGTGTAAATACTCCTGGGGTTCTCTCCTTGATTAAATGCTGCCAAACAGAGATAATGTTGCGATTGTATCGGGACTTAAGTGAGAAGCCAGGACCCATAGGCTCCCTTAGCCGGACGGACCACATCTTTCCCCCGATGTTTGCCGGTATGAGGAGCGATCCGAATGCTAGTAACTGATGCCTACGACACCCCCGTTACTGGCTCCTCCTACATTTGCAACTCCCGTCTCCAGTTCCACGACTCATACACAAGATGCCAGACGGTCTCCCCAACTTCAAACGCCACACGTGCGTTTCACCTAAGCGCACAATTGTGCATGGCTTCTTCAGGTCTCCCGATACCTTTGTGGAGACCTTATTTATCCACTTTATCCCTTAAAGACATACACCTACAAATCTATGTCAAATCGTGTATTAGATGCAATGTCTATCTTTAGCGAACATGCTGGTTAGTCAATTGCTGCTACAAACTATGCATATCTTAAATATATAACAACTTCAAGCACCAAAATCAGTTCCTTATTAATCCCCATATGAAACATTTATTCTTTTACCTCAAACCATTCTAGGGGAAAGGAACCTTGATGCAGGGACAATGTGTCGTGTGTGTGCTGATTCGCCAATCATCAAAAAATAGCATGTTGACATACATAATACCACCCACTTAATGGGAATAATACCTACTAGACCCTCTTCATACACAGACAAGAGTCATGATGAGATAAGGGGATTCACTTAATGACGAGACTTACTAATTGATGCAGTGTGTTAATGACAAGACGCCCTATCAGCATGATGACCAATGCATCAGAGTATATCCACTTTATTTACAAGTGTTTTAACAAACACCTTGTCATGTAGATCAATATATGTAGGTTGAAGGAGATAATATCAGCTGGTTCTAATAATAGATCAGCTAGCTACATATCCGTCAGCTCTGAAAAAGGTGGACGGGCAAGGTGTCTACTGAGTCATTCGATCTACATCCAATAAGGAATGAAGATATATGACTCACACTAACTATAGGAAACATGCAAATTGCATTTCCTCATTAAGGCCCATAGGAATTAACGTATTTAATCATATATCCCCGATAACTCCTTTTTGTAATAGAATTTATCCACATCTCCTTCCCTCATTCCGAGGGATACGTCATTTATCCCACAAAATGCCCAGGTTACTTGTCTTTTACCTCCAACATGTGTTTTGCTACAGCGGATCTCTCTATTTCCATTTTCTAATGGCTCTTTCATGTCCAAGATCCTTGTTTTAGTGCCCTTTTGGTCTTACCAACATACTTTTGTTGCATTCACATGTTATCAAATAAATTACTTGCATAGTTTGACAGGAAATATACTGCTTTATTTCCCATTTTTACCATCTGAGCCTATCAGAACTTATCTTGAACATTATGAGGGCATATTGGACACCTGTGCGAACACTTGTGTGCCAATATATTTCAGCCACCCACATCCACTTTTCTTGGGTCTGTATAGTGACTCAGGACAGTTTATCTTTTAAAATTGGCACTCTCCGAGCGTTACTTGAGGGTATTTTCCTTGTACGCATTTAGATCTCTATCACCAGAGATCAACCTCCATGTTTTTGTAATATTTGTTTTAACTACTCTTCCAGTTCTGGTTATAATTCAAGATGAACCTAATGGTTTCACCTTTTCTCATTTCTTTATTTGATGGAGTTAACAGGGATTTACGGCTTCTTTTTATGGACCTATCAAGTCCTCTAGAATTGCCTGCTCTGTGTCCCTCTAGCGCGGAACACCTATTGCCAGTTCCTCCGATTTGTAACAGCCAGTCCTCTTTCATCGAAGCGTATTAAATGATAAAACAATTTTTATCATTTAATACGTCCAATTGTCCGACGGGAATACCATTAATTAAACTCCTTGGATGATGACTCTCTGCTGATAATCCGAGTTCACGGCAGTCTCTTTTCTATGGATTTTGTCATCTAGAATCCCATTCTTTTTGGAAATATTTAAATACAAAAAGTTTACTACAACATGCTATATTCACAGTTATCTTATATTCAAATCATTAGAATTCAAATTGCCAATAAAGTACCTAAGTCCCCCCACCGCCCCCTTCCATAGAAGATAACGTCGTCCACATAACCTCAACCACAGGATGACGTCCTTCCCCCCAGGTGACGGGTAGGCAGCAATGGCCTCATCCACAATGGAGTTTTCCCAGTGGCCGAGATGGAGGCAGGCATATGTTGGCGCCAGCCACCCCCATCGTGGTCCCCTTCAGTTGCCGATAATACTTTCCATTAAATACAAAGATATTGTTCTCTATATAAATGTCAATAGTTCTATAACAACAATTACAATTATTTTAGGTTGATAATATTTTTTTGATTTTTTTTTTCCCCAAAAAATATTTAGTCTGATCTGACTAATGGTAAATCATAGCTGATACCTGCAGTCATCAACTGAGCACAGATAGGTTGTGCCAAAATATCAGTGGTAATTTAAAACCTAAATAACAGACTACCGAAGTCGGTTATCAATCGTGTCATTTGTTGTCAGCAATATTTGATCCTTGGCAGCCCACGTAACCAGGCCTAAAGATAGATATAGGCTTATACTCTTTTCCCTAATTTAAGCCCAGAAACATTGTATATGCCTTCTATGTGCTTTCTGCAAGAATATTACCTCTGTGAAGTCTGTTAAATCATTTACACCTGCAGTTATTTTCTCACCATTCAGCTGAAGCAGGGCGCTTCATCTGATCAATGAGGCAGATTTTACAATCTTTCTGTGGAATGAAAGCAATGAAATGAAAGGCAAGCAATGCACTACTGTATGTTAACCAGTGGTTTGTAGGATGCACAGCCAGGACTTGCAGCCTTGTGCTTTTATATGGTCAGGGAACTCTTTGTGACTTTATATGCTTATATTATACTGTAAGGGCATGTTATTCCTATAATCTCTCTCTTTCATATAGTTGCACTTTGTGGGGTAATACCTGTGATTATGATAAGTATGTGCTTGGGAAACACTGAAATTACTATTCTTTTCTAATTCCCTATATCTGTGAATTTCACAAGTGTGTATTTATGCCCTGACTATGGGTGCATCTTCTTAGCTATGTTTTCTTTCTCCCTGTAGATTGTTTGACCCCCCCTCCCCCGGCCATTGCCTCTTCAACTTACATAACACCATGTTACTGGATAAAAATATATTATTCTGTCCAAATCCTTTAAATCGCTAAATTGTATTTTGGCAGAAACAGCTCTGCTGCATTAAATAACTGCTTCATATCACAAATCATACATGTGTAGGAGTCTTGTCGACGTTCATTGATTTGGCAGGATGGATCACAACTACTGATGGGACACCGATGTTTGTAGCATAAGCGATAGGGTGGAATGATTCATTTGGACACCCCCTCCTAATAGAACGGGTGCTTACATTGCTTGGATCATGCTGCATCATTAGAGTCCTGCGTTAACATTGGAAGTAAAGCTGGGTACACAACAGTAACGATAAAGCCCGCTATACCGTCGGATCCGACGGTATCGGGGCTTTATCGTTACTGTGTGTACGTTCGTTTTCCGAACGAGCGCGCGGGCCGCTGAACGATTGGGTCGGCCGTACGCTCGTCGGAAAGGCCGAAATTTATCGGCCGCGCTAGACTCCCTATAGGAGTCTAGCGCGGGCCGATGGAAACACACGTCCTGAGCGTTCTCCCTATAGGGAGAACGCTCGGGACTGTGGTATGCAGATCTTTGAAAGATGGCAGACAGGATCTTGCAGATCCGTCTGTCATCTTTCAGAAATCTGTACTGTGTGTACCTAGCTTAAGTAACATTCTCAGGCCGCCATCAGGGGGTACAGAGGATACTTCTGTCCGGGCCCGAGAGGCTTATGGGGCCCGGAGACAGCTGCGCGTTTGAACTGCTGGCAACTGCCGTCCGCCCGGGAATCCTCGGGATCATCGGGCCCCACACTACTGACTCAGGCTTAAGCTGCTAGAGTATGATGCTCAGACGCTGGGTGGGCTGTGCTGTGCTGACAGTGCTGTTTCCCGGCCTTACCAGTCGCTGCGCGCCGCCGTGACGTCACTCTACAGGCGTCGCCGTTGCGCAATGGAATCCGAATCCTGTGTCTGGGGTATCATGGGAGGAGAGGGAACTCACCACGTGACATTGGTGCGCGGCCGTGCACATTGGCCGTTGAAACAAACTGGAAGACCTCCTCTTTTCTCCTCCTCTCCTTTTTGCTAGGACGCGGGGGAGGATGGAGAGGTAGTAGGAAGGAGGGAGCAGAGCTCAGTGACCGTCCTCATCGGCTGAGACAAGATGACTGACCAGACAGTGAGACAGAGCACTGCAGCTGCAGTGGCAGTGCAACAGCACACATCAGACATCATGTATGTAACACAGTAACAGTGAACGTAGTCTTACTATATAATTCTAATAATTATAAAATTGGGGCTGGAAAAGGGAGGGAGGGAGGGGGGGGGGGCAGCTGGGGCCCGGCTGGGGGCCCAGTAATTTACCTAGTATGGGGCCCTGAAAATTCTGATGCAGCCCTGAACATTTCTAGTCCATACATAAGATTTACTTTAATTATGGTTCTTGAATGGTATTTTGATTACCTCAGGAACAAAGTGGAACTAAAAATCGGATATTTCTGGGTTTTTTCACACCTAAAATGTTTTTTTTCTGTATAATAATTATTATGGACATTTTGAGGGTTATACCACACTTGAGCGTGTTTTCTCACACTCCCCAATCGCACTTATGATCCATTAGCAACGTGAGAGCAGTGCATGGCATCACTCCCCATAAGCCACTGAGCAGTGCTGTGGGCCACCATGTAGTGTAGTTTAATCCTTACCTCACATCCCAGCTCCATAGGGTTCTCCTGTAGTCCCCCCCCAAAGTCCCAAAAAATGACTACCAGGAGGCTAGCAGAGTCCATATAGGACACTGCCTGCTAGCTGGCCTCAGGTAGATTTTTGCCATGCGTACTGCAGCCCTTCTCCCCCCTCCCTCCCCCTCCCTCTCCCTGCGGCTCGGGGTGACTTTTTATGGAGGGTTTCCAGAGACATGAAGATTGTTTCAATGGTTCCGCAAGGATAAAAAAGTTAAGAAACACTGCACTAGTGTATTAGCATTCCAACGGTTTACTGCTACTCTGTTCATTCCTGTTTTATGCATATTTACTTTTATTACATTTTAGGGTTTTCAAACCTAAAGCTGGGTACACACTTTAAGGATAAAGGGTCAATTCCATTGGATCCTATGAAATCCTCCCTTTGTGTACAGTTCCAAGCATTCCAGAAACCGACGTTCAACATTCACTGTCGGCCTCTGGATCGCTCAGAACTGCCCAAAAATTTCCCTTGCCTGCAGTCGTCTCCCTGTACTGAAGTATAGGTAGTCAGCCATGGCTAAAGGAAATGAGCAGTCCAGAATGTTCTCCCTATACTTTATTTAGGAAGAACGTCACGTGACTGAAGTCATGTCGCGTGCACAGTGACATTGTGCGCATGCATGCAGCAGGGTCATGTGCATGTGTAACTACCGGGAACTTACCTTTTGAGACCAATGAAGCTGGAGGAGCCAGGAGATCTCATGGAGCAGAGCTACAGAATGACATTTGACATACATTATGACAAGTATATAAAATAGTGAGTTTGACATTATATTGTATAGGTATTGATTGTGATATTATTCTATGAGAGAGCATAGAGAGCATATCCTATAAAATGTCACAATATATGTCGATTTATGTTAGAACTTGTCTAATAAAAATAAAATTACTGTTTAAGTTTTCTAACATTATGTACCACTGTTATAATTGTGAAGGTTCTCATTCATCCAGGTCATGGTATATCTGTTGTATTCAATTAGATCAACTGGACTTGAAATGTAGTTCTTGAAGACGTTTCGCTAGTCATCCGACTGGCTTTCTCAATTCAGAATGACTTGTACAAGAATCTGTGGCAATTATGTACCCTGGAAAATCCCAATTAGCATATCACAGCCAGGTGTTAAGGGTGTGATTGGATAGTGGCTAAGGGGCATATTTATAAAAGAGCGAAAAGTGGCGAAAAGTTTTCGCGTTCGCTTTTCGCATGGTTTTTCGCCAAAAAAACAGTTAACGCTATTTATAAAGGTAGCGTTAACGAATGGCGAAACCGTTTCCGCGAGCTATCGCTAAACCCTTTTCGCCTAACTTCGCAATGGTAATTTTAGCGAAAAGAGCAAAAAGGCATAACGCGATTTATAAAAGAGCGAAAAGGTGGTTTGTGCGTTAAAAAGAGCAAAGATTAGCGCGACCCGAAGGTGGTGAAAAGTCATTGTTTGAGCGAAAAGGCATTCTAATGGGTAATATGCCTTGAAAAAGCGAACGCGCATTAGAAGGGCGATCGCGCATTAGAGTGTAATATGCCTTGGAAAAGCGACATAGAAAGGCGAACGCGCATTAGAATGTAATGTTCCTTGGAAAAGCGACATTAGAAAGGCGAACGCACATTAGAAAGGCGAACGCCCATTATATGGAATTGCCTGGGAAAGCGAACGCACATTAGAAGCGAACGCACATTAGAAAGGCAACGCACATTATCATGGAATATGCCTGGGAAAGCGAACGCGCTAGAAAGGCGAACGCGCATTAGAAAGCGAATGTGCAGTGCAAAAAGAAATTGTATTCCATTGAGAAATTCTAGAATATTGACTAAATAGACAGTGCTGATTTCTTGGTAAATGTGAGGTGGCCATTTTGAACTTGACATCATTTTCTAGTGGGGCTTTCTGGTTTTCGATTGGTTTTCACAATGCAGTCTTCTTAATGCGTTAAGTTTTTTCGCTGCGATACTTTCTCGCTCTTTATGCGCCGTTCGCCTTTTTTCAGATGCGAAGTGATGCGAAGTGTTTTTTTTCGCTTTTTTTAAATAAGGGCGAAACGAAGCCCCAAATGGCGCTATTTTCGCTGCGATGTGCTGCGCTAATTATTTGGCGAAAAAGACAATCCTTTATAAATAATGCCCCTAAGAGTTGTTATAGGAACGCCCAGAGTAAGGTTGTTAAACAGCATTGTACATGGCAGACAGTTGGTGTCGAACCCCCCCACCTCTATTTAGGCTTGGTTTCTTTATTTTCACATAAATGGCCTCCTTAACACCTCTCTTGGCGAAGGAACGTGACTGGTTCAAGAGAGGTGTTAAGGAGGCCATTTATGTGAAAATAAAGAAACCAAGCCTAAATAGAGGTGGGGGGGTTCGACACCAACTGTCTGCCATGTACAATGCTGTTTTAACACCTTACTCTGGGCGTTCCTATAACACCTCTTAGCCACTATCCAATCACACCCTTAACACCTGGCTGTGATATGCTAATTGGGATTTTCCAGGGTACATAATTGCCACAGATTCTTGTACAAGTCATTCTGAATTGAGAAAGCCAGTTGGATGACTAGCGAAACGTCTTCAAGAACTACATTTCAAGTCCAGTTGATCTAATTGAATACAACAGATGTACCACTGTTACTTTGCTTTCTTTATTAAAGCTTTTTTTTGTTCTAAAAAAAATTTGTTATTGTTAATCATTTTTATATTGCCATGCAGAGGCTACCCCATATTTAAAGATGCATATCACTGAGTTACTAGGAGGGTTGTAAGGTCTCATAAGCGGCGTTTCATTGTCCCCATATTTTATTACAGCTTGTGGGTCATGGGGCATACATTCATTTCTGGTATGTGATGGTGGCATTAATGAGTGCAATCCATTCTGCCTGGGTAGGTATATATGTTGCCATCCATTTCAAGACTATGGCCTTATGTGCAAAAAAACGTACTTCTCTCTGGGGAGTATGGCTCGGTATTTAGGAGTCATCACGTAAGAGGTCCAGGAGACACAATTCTACAGACAAGGGGGTAGGAATTTGCAGTGAGTTGGCTAAATGGCTTGAATTGCACTCCAGAATTGCTGGATCTGGGGGCAGCTCTAAATTATTAGCTGCGGGGAGGCCCTTATGTGGGAATCCGCCAGTTCCTCTACTGAAAGGGAGGGTATACATGGCCTCCATTTAATTATCTATATATTTTCTGTCTGTCATCTTTTGTCTGTCATATTTTAATCTGTAGTGTTTGTACCTAGATTTCTGTGAGTTTTCAGTTGTCCGACTTCCTGTGCAGCTGATCCCTCTCACATTGTTTAAAGCACCGGAAATCAATTTGGAAACTTGCAGCAGTAGGAAGTTCTCTTTTGTTTCAGCCTTCCAGGGACAAAAAGACAATCAGAGGCTAATGCCTATGTAAAAACTAATCTGTTTTATTTATAGGTCCAGAGTTTCACCTCCGTCATACCCCTTTTTATCCTAACCTTACCTATCTGCTTTTTCATATTTTTTTTTCATATTTAAGATAATTTATTTACACAGCAATGGGCTCATCTCCCAGAGGGTCTTTTAAGCCTCGTACACATGTCAGATAATTTTCACACAATTTGCCTGACAAACGACCCATCGTGTGACATTCATGCGAAAATTAAGCTTTAACGATCTTCTAAGACCAATGGTCCACGACTGTTCTCGGCTTTTTCCAACGATCAGCCTGGCATATTCTTCTGCCGCTTATCGTATGTTTGTACATAGTGGGCAGATTCTCAATAGATTGTAATGGAAGATTGAATGAAATACTCAAGTGCAACATTTCAAGATCTCGCGATTTTCCGTACGTCACGTATAAGTCCCTTGCTCTTAAGGGCCTTGATCTCAAGGACATAGAAAAAGAAGGTCATTTAATCATTTGATGGTTGTATGGTGTGTGTGAAAGTTTGAAAATAAGTTTGAAAATAAGGATTGTTGTGCTGTGTGTGCAGGACTGTGTGTGCAGTAAGCAGATTAATATTTTTTCCTTTCTTCCAGTTAAAGGGGTGCACTGGGCATCTATATTCTAGTATTGCACCTGTTGTAATCACAAACAGGTTGTGAAAGGGTTAATAAGTGTTTTGTTTTTTCCCTCTATTCCTGGCTCTTGCACTAATTTGTGTGGGGGCTGGGGCCTATTAGTTAAATAGGATTCACATTAGTTGGACCTGTGGTTTGGACCTAACAAAAGGAAGTTTCCTGTGAGTGAAAAAAACTAGAGTGGAACGTATAAGTCCCTTGCTCTTAAAGACCTTGATCTTAAGGACATAGAAAAAGAAGGATATTGAAACAAGAAGGGCAATTAAACAAGGTTTGTGTGTTGGTGTTGTGGATTAGAAGGGACAGTTTTGTCGGTACTATGCAATGTGCATCCTGCCTCATCTATAGGAACCTGGAGCAAAATAGGGAACCTATGTCTGTGTCAAGTGGGAGTGGGTTGCCCATTTGGAAACTGAGGTGGAGAGTCTCAGCTTGCAGCATTGCAGGGATTGGCAGAACTGGGGGGTCAGCAGGCACTGGCTGGGGCCAGTATAGAGGTGGGTGGAAGTGGGACGAGGAAGGTTGAGGGGGGAGGTAGTTTTGTTAGGGTTACTAGGGGAAGTGGGGGATGGAAGGGTAGCGTGGCTTCTTCCCAGATTGCTCATCCCAACAGATTTGCCGCCTTAGGTAATGAAGTGGAGGAGTGTCCCTTAAACACCCAGGGGACTGCCATCTCTGATACAAGGTAGGAGGAACTAAGGATCAGGAATGCTAGGCAGGTGGTAGTGGTTGGAGACTCCATTATAAGGAAGGTAGATAGGGTAATCAGCTGCCAAGACCCTACATGCCAAACTGTGTGTTGCTTGCCTGGTGCTAGGGTTCAGCATGTGGTGGATCGTGTAGACAGATTATTGGGTGGGGCCAGGTGTGACCCGGCCTCTGGTAAATAGGCTTGTGGCGGCTGCACAGTTTCTCTTCCAGTACTCTCACACATATCAAGCCTTAATGTCGCGCTAACCGATTTACGATTTACTTTAACAGCCTAAAGGTTCGTACACACGTCAGATGATTTTCGTACAATGTGTCCAACGAACGTTCAGTGACCATCTTGTTATACACTAGTTTTGCCAACGACGCCTTTACATACATCAACAATAGTGGATAGATAATGTTCATTGGTAAAGGTGTTACATGACGTACGTATTAGTATAGTATAGTATTTAAGGTTGAATAAAGACATATGTCCATCTAGTCCAACCCATCTAGCAATATCCTAATTTCCTGCCTAACTGTTGATCCAGAGGAAGGCAAAAAAACCCCCACCAAATTTATGAAGGGGAAAAAAGTGGCAATCTTACATTTTAGAAACGAAAAAAAAAAATTTAGTAACGGTTTAGTAAAAAAAGGAACCCTGGTTACGTTAGTGTGCACAACCCCTATGTTGATGTACTTGCTAATTTTATAAATTGGTTCTTTGGATAACAGTCTATTAGTTTGGCATTACCTAGACTTTGCAATTTTGACTACTCTCATAGCAATTTCAGGAGAAATTGACCAATCTATGTCCTGTTATAGTCACACAACACCAAACATTATTTATACCCTCTGTAATATATCGGACATTTTATATAACAGACACCATTACCAGAGGTATTTATAAATAGGTAATGAAATTTAGATTAATTCATTTGGGGGTTAGAGATGGGATCCTGATCCGACATGGAACCCCTCGGTTTCCCCCTCGGGACTTCAGACTGCATTTTCGATGATTATCAAGGGTTAGCGAAAATTCAAGGTTATTCTCAAAGATTAGCGAAAATAACACCGTACATTCGAAAATGTGGTCCAAAGTCCCGAAATTATGTTCCATTTTGGTTTTTTTCTGGAGATCTGTAAATCCATAAACAAAACAAAACTTACCAGTTTCAGGCATTTCTAGTAGAGATAGGGTGTTATGTGGATACCCTTCCAGACTAAAAAGCTGTACTAATGACTACTAATGCTGTAGTTCAACTTTGTGGGGGGAAAGGGAAAACGGGGGAAAATAATCAAAATAATCAAAACTCTCGCTAATAAAGGTTTTAGTTCCTTTCTGTCCCTGTATAAATGTGAAGCACAGTGGGTGGAGTCATGTTCTAGTGGGCAGAATCATATTCTAGAGTATGTTTCAAGGACTGACCTTATAAGTAGTAATCAGCATGGATTTAGGAGGAATAGATCTTGGCAAACAAATGAATTTGGACTCTGGCATAGCAGTCAATGTGGTATACCTGCATTATACTAAGGGTTTTGATACAATCTCCAAAAGGCCACTTATGTATAAGCTAAAGTCTGTTAGGCTTGGTTGATGGATCTGATACAGAGAGTAATTGTTAGTGGTGCATCATCAATGTGAACTAAAGTTCTAAGTGTTGTGCTACAGGGTTCTGTGTTGGGGCCACTTCTACCGGTAATTAATCTGTTTATTAATGATTTGGAAGTAGGTATTCCCAGCAAATGTTTGCAGATGACACAAAACTTTGTCGACCATTAAAAGCTACAGATGATGCACAATTGTTGCAGGCGGATCTAGATAGATAGTCCCATTAGTCTAGAAGATGAGATTCAATGTTGAATTTAAATAGCTGTTTTTTGGGTGGGGGGCTTCTTATACAAACACATCATGTGACTGTCACACACTTTATACTTACTGTCTGAGTGTAATTAAAGAGCCAGAGAAGCTAGAGGCATCATCCTAGGCTTTAAAAGGTATAAGAGATGTCTTTTAAATAGAAGGCACTTGTATAGAGACCACAGTAACCCTTTAAGACAAGAATCTGTTATAGTGACATCACCATGATAATCTGTTTGTAATTATATACTGTATACATACTCAGGCAGCAGTAAAGTATTAAATATTTTTAGCATGGCCCAAAGCTACTTAAAAGCTTAGCGGGAGACTTTACCGAAAAAAGTACCCAGGTTAACTATTTTAAAACTTGCTCTGGTAGTTTAGTGATAAGATGCTCATCCTCTAGAAAGCAGGTCTGAGAAAAATTAGATAAACATATTGGTAAAGAACATATCAGCAGAATAAGCCAGTCTATATTTGTGCTGTACAATTTTTATTTTACAAAAAAAAAACATTTACTTTAAATGATAGGATGAAAGAAATACTTTACAAGAATTTCTAGTTACCATAGAAACTTTTAAAATAAGTGGGTATAATGTATGATGTCTAAATTGCTTTAACAATTGGCGTAGCTTTGATTGGAGATGGACTTTTTTTATGATGTTGAATAGAAATTTATATAGTAACTCTTTATTTATTTATTTAACATTTCATTATTACAAAAGTGCTTTCCTATTCAGATGTGGCATCAACTGCTCCAGGAAAAGCTATGTGACTACTTTTGTTTCAAAAGTGTTTTTGGCTGAATATGAGTACTGTACTGTATAGTATGGCTATACCTTTTTCTTGTGGACTATTTGTCCATTTTATAGAGAATGATTTAGAGATATTTACTTATATTTTCCTCAGATCAATAACAATGAGGGCTTCCTTCTGGCTACTGCTTGATATAGATGGTTGCATTAAAGCTTCATAAGAGGGCTCCCATTCCTATTATACTACTATATAATGTTACAAACTTTTAATTGTACAGTACAGATGTCCCACTCCTCAGACTATACTTGCACTATTGACCGCATTGGTGGTGTGGGGTACACAGGAGATGGAAGAGTCCTGGATATTTGCAGTGATAGCTGATTACTTCCCATTCCAGGTACTTACTCCTGTATCCCTGATGGCGGATCTGCTGATGAAAGATGTTACCAGCAACATGAATTGGAACTTCTTTGTGGAAAAATGCATGAATGCATCTATTTAATAGGAGCCTAACATTGTTTAAAATTTAACAAAGTTTGTGAATTCCGAACAAAGTATTTGCAGAAAATGAAGGGGATTTTTTTTTTATCAAAGGTCATAAATACAGTTTAAGATATTTATAGATTGTAGATACATACCACAGTTAACATTTACCAAATGGTCAATAGTTATCGGCAGTAATCGGCAGTAAAATCCACAAACCAAAACCGCAATAAATAACTATCCATGTCCATATTCTATAGACTACAGTATTTAACCATCGCTAAATATTGGCTACATTATTTACAGATCAGCATAAATAGCAAAAAAATTTTAAACCTGACACTGATTGTATGTAACATGTGTCAAGAACATGGAAATTTAAAATAAAAACAAATCACAATTTATAGTTATCAGAAGCAGCTTTTTGTATTTGTAAAATTTAAAAATTATAGTGGAAAGAATTATTAAAGTCAAACCTAAATATAAACAGTTTAGGGGTTTAACAGGAGTTATTGATCATTTCTCTCACCAATGTATCTGTGATAGCAAAGTACAGTGGACACTGGTTAAAATTTTACATTTATATGCCTATATGACCCCTATTTGTTACAAGAATTTATTGGATGTAGGGGGGCCCTGAGCAAGGGTGTTAGTACAGCATGGTGCTGTGGAATAAGCTGTAGTTACTCTACTGACCCAGTATAAGTGTCCCCTTGAGATTACTGGAATTCCCTCAGTTAGAAGACATGATTGCTGGTAAAATCCTGTTGACCTTGTCTCCTGGTGGGTTGTGAGCAGGCAATCATGTCTTCAGGGGAGGTTCGAAAAAGTCATCCCTCATTCTACTCTAGGAATGTTTATTCTTGTTGTAGCCCTTAACATATTTGTCTTATAAATAGCCATAACATATTGGTACAGCCACTTACAGTCCATCAACACCTGGAGAGCTGTATTAACTGGATTAATCTTTGCAACAGTTAAATTGATTTTTTTTCTCCTACTAGAGTTCTTCCTTCTTAATTCACTAGATACATAATGACACATATTGTTTAAAAACAAATATTCCAGTATGTGAAATGTACCACCTCTACTTACTTTTCAAAACTTATCCTAAATAATAATTTTATGTGACACTTTCCAGCAGCAGGTGCTTCTGCATTCATACTGTGTAACGTGTGTTGAACATAATGAACAATCTTGTGATTTAAATCATAATGAATTAAATAATGTTGGTCTTTAGGTATACAAGCTAGAAGTGGTATTTATATTAATGGTGAAATTGCAGAACAGAGGGGGAAAGCATAGTCATTTTTCATCTAGGCTTTTATTTTTGCATGACCCTGCTGACTATCCCCAGATCATGTGTTAATTTTCTGTGTAAAGCTAGATATCATACATCATCAGGTGCAGATGCTTCAAAACCAGCAAAAAGCACTATTGGGATTGAACATGTTTTCTAAGGCTGAAGCACCAATTCCTATTTACTCAGTGGTCTTCTTCTCTAAAAATCTGCTGCACATTTTGTTTTTCTTCTCAGGTAAAGAGAGAGTTCTGCTGCATACCCACCCCTTTATCTCCGGCCAAAAGATGAACCGTATCTGATATTGAGTACGGTGGCTCAGTGGTTAGCGCTTATACCTTGCAGCGTTTAAGTTCTTTTGGGATCATACGTTTTAAACAGTGTTAAATTATTTTTTTTTCACAAGCTTGAAATTTTTATTTTTAGTTCTTGTAGTTATTTGAAGCGGTTTAAAACGTTCCTGGCAGTCAGGCATTATCTGATTATTTCTTTATTGTGCAGCATTAAATAAAACCTTGACAGCTATGGTTTTCCAAAATGACAGAGCTGCGGGACAAACAGTAATGTACTGTACATTATTCAGTGGACTGCCTCTTTCAGGCCATCTAGGAGCTAATTGTGTAATGTTATAATGCTCTAAGTAACTGTATGTAGCTTCCCATTAAAGAGACTTAGCTTTTAGCTGATTTGGCCACATGTCTCCTTCACCCATATCAATTACCATGAGCAGCAAACATGCTCACATTAGTGATGGATATTTCACCTCTTTCAAACAACTGACTCAGAACAGGAAGCATATTGCTGAACAGAAGTGACATGATTTTATATCATCTTGATTAACAGATGGCTTTGAATTGAAAAAAAAAAGAGCTTAAGCCATGATCACATTTAATGCATACTGTACATACAGCCCAAATCATTAAGGAATAAGAATGGTTTCTTTTACGTTATAAAAGGAGGTCAGCCATATTCTGTTTTTGTTCATACAAATAAGGGCTTATAAACACACAATTTTTACCTGTAAACTCCTGGGAAATTCAATCGCAAATAACATAAAAATGGTTTCAAATGGACACAAGAGCAAAGCAAAAGTGTACAGAAAGGTACATTCATTTTTTGTGCATTTAAGTGGTGCTACAGCTTTAAGCAGACCATACACGGACCTTTCCTAATTGTACAATTAGAATTGGTCCAATAAAATTTTTTCCTGTTTCCTGATATGGCTAACTTTTGGGCATTTAGCCATACATGGTCAGAGGATCATACTATATTGCAATATCGTACGAACAAAGATTGGATTGTGTATGGGTCCCTTTAAGCAGGCCATACACAGACCAATGTCAATCATAAGATCGTGATTGGTCCGATAAAAGTTGTTTGCTATTTCCTGATAAGCCAAAAATGTTTTCGATTGCAGTGGTTATTTCTTACCATGCTGGAAATTTTTGCCACAGTCATAAAATACAGATAAAGATTTGTATTTTTAAAGTCACTGTGGTTTTTTTAACTGCTACGTTAAATAACGCCATGGTCGATAACAGATAAAATGTCTCTTTCAGACCAAGATTCTTGGTTGCTAGGAAGGCTGATAAAGCTCTTCTGGGAAAACTCCATTAAAACATGCGAATGTTCATATTTGCTCAACCGGATTTGAATTACAAGCAGCAAAAGAAACTCAGGGAATATGGGCAGTGACATTCCATTAAGCTATGTGCAAAATAAGATGATCTGATTTTTATATAGTGATAAAGCAGAGCTAAGATCATACACTTTGTGGTGAACAGATTTCCCACTGTGCACTGCAGGGGCACCTCCTTTTCTGATGTTTATTAATTATTGCCAAGTTATTCACATTTACAGAAGCACTGAGTCAGCCAACACTTCCTGGAAAGAAAAATTCCTGTGGCACTGTAAATGCATATGTCCTTTGGAATTTTATGAGGTCAATGAAACTATAACCTTTTCGGTAATTAGAACTAGACATATTTTTTAACAAGAAAATGTGAAAAATCTGATGACTCTGTGATTGGTTTCACTACAGCTCCTCTGAATTTGTCAGTAAGAATAAAGGCTTGACAAACTAAAATAACCTCTGGATGTGCCTATTACAATTAATTGTGTATACAGCAAGGCAAATATCAATCATTTTTACATATTATTACAAGAGAAGCAGCGCTTGCATGTGAATAAAATCCCTTTTAACAAAGACAATAAACTCTCATCTATGTTGTTCATTTATGGATCATCTCACAGGACACATGAACAAACCTTAACATAAGAAAAAAAATATTATTAAAGGTTATCTCCATCGCTATAAACAACTTATGTTTTTTCAATTCAATTGAAAAACTGGAGGTAAAAGAGTTTTGTCTTACATTCCGTTCTTCAATTATTTAAACACAAGACATGAAGAAAGTCAGAGAACTTATCTGCGATTTGTGCTTCTCTGCTTTTTCTCTGACAGGTCCCTGGGCATGCGTTTACATTGCAAAGTTCAGAGAATTGGTTGTGGGATTGAGAAATACAGAGAGTAGTCTTCAATGTAGCTACATCTATGTGGGCTACATTTCTAAGTGGAGTGCCTCAGGGTGCGGTGCTGGGGCCACTTCTATTAAATCTTTTTATAAAGGACTTAAGATGGATACACACCATCCAATCCCTTATCCCAGGTGACCATTTAGCTCTTCCGACTGGCCAGCCAGGCAAAAATAGCCATGTTCGACAGTTTGCCGCGACCAAGGGTGTGGTCCATAGAGGACAGCACGATTGGTCATGGTTTTCCAACAAGGCCGGCTGTTTGTTTCGGCCCGACCGACCAATTCACTTAAATACCGGTCGGTCGGGCCAAAGTATGGGATGGTGTGAACCTAAACTATGTTTGCTGATGAAACTTTGGAAACTTCAAATCATGTGTAATTGCTGCAAGCAGACATAGATAGATTATCAAAATGGGCAGCAGAGTGTCAGATGCGATTGTGATGATTAATGTAAGGTGATGCATTTGTGGTTTAGCAATCCTTGTGCCACCTACACCATGGCTCCACGCTTAGTAAAGACTTGGGGTTTCTAGTTGATAACAGACTTACCAAAGGTTTCTTTACAGTGAGAATGATGAAACGGTGGAATTGTCTTCCAGCTGATGGTAATGGCAAATTCATTGAATAGCTTTAAAAGTAGGCTAGATAAGTTTCTAAAACAAAATATTAATAATTACTGATATTAATACATATACTGTAGTTCTGGTTAATCAAGGGATGCATTTCCATTGACACATGGTTATAGGAATGTTCTCAGCATTTTTGTCCAATCATATTTTACTGTGCATATGAGGATTTTTACAAACAGGATTTTGCTAAACAAATGTATGTATGAGCAGTAAAATGTATTTCTGGGAACTTTAATTTCTCAAAGTTTTTTAGATATACATTAAAGGGCATGTCCACCCTTTTTTTAACTTTTAATGTACTGTAGGTCTCCCTCCCCCAGCCCCAACTGCCATATTATTATGTCCATAAACTCCCCTGAACTCTACTTACCTTACCTATTTCCTCGGGTGTACTGTCCCGGCCCTCTGCTTGCTTGAACTGCAAACAGGGGGCCAGACCGGCAGCCACGTCCGTGATTGGCTAAGAGGCAGCCAATCACGGACGTGGCTGCAGGCAGTTCAGAACGCCGGAGGAGAGAGGTAAGGTAAGTAATGATCGGGGGAATTTCTGGACATAATAATATGGCGGTTGGGGCTGGGGGAGGGAGACCTACTATACCCCAAAGGGTTTTTACACTAGGGGGAGGGAGAGGAAAACAGGAGGTAGAGGGAGGGAGGGGGGGGGGCTGCACTGGGCATGTGCAAATTCTCCCGGAGGAGAAACAGGGGGCAGAGTCCTATGTGGACTCTGCCAGGCTCCTGGTGGCCAGTTTTTGGGTCTTTGGATGGGCATAGCAGGGCAGCCATTTGGAGCTGGGATGTAAGGTAAGGATTTTATTACACTACAAAGTGGGGCCAGTAGTGGGTTAACTTATAGTTTTGGGGGTGGACATGCCCCAAAAATAACAAAATCCCATGTTATATTAATTATTCCAAGCAGATTTTACCATACTAAAAACATTTATTTTGTACTTTCAATATTGTATATTAGCTAATTTACAGTATTTAATGTAAATCGAACAAATCAGGGTAATCTACATAGACTTAAGACATAATAAGGTAAAGACAAAATAAGGTACAGTAGAGGTGTTTCTCGTGCTATAATTATTGCTAGGATGCAGGAAACAGATAAGCTTCAGAGCTTTTCTATATCCCTTCCAGACAGCTGGTGCTGTGTTTTTCCTGTCACTGTAACCTCACTCCCCCTCCTGTCTGCTCACAGTTTGCTCCCATTTCAGTAAAGAAGAGCACAGTCATCTTAGAGATGAACCAGCACTGCACAGGCCGCTAACAGGAAAGGATGCAGAGAGCATCATCTGTTCTTCCATTAAGAAACTGAGTTTCTTGACAGAGGGACACAGACTATAAATAAAACATTTGGAGTGGTCTAAAGCATATTGCTGACAGATAACCACATCAAATTTTACTAATTTGTTCTCAGATATGTATAGCATTTACACTAGCTTAGTAGCTGAAATATATTGCAGTTTAACAGTATGGTCTCTTGTATTTAAAACCATGATAAAAGCAAGAATATCCATTTCTCCAGGGAAAGGAACAGGTTTATTGAACTGAGCAATGAGTTAAATTGATTCAGTAACAACACTAGTCACTGTCAGTTGGAGACCATGTTGTAGACAAACTAATTATTGATGCGGTCTAGAATGCTTGCTGGAGATAATTGAATAAGATGGTGGTGCTTTAGTTTATGGTGGGACCAGGTAATTACTAATTACAAATACAGAGATTTATCATTAAGATATTGTCATAGCTGTGGGAAGCACAGTGGCTCAGTGGTTAGCACTGAAGTCCTGAGTTCGATTCCACCCTTGGACACATCTGCAGGGAGTTTGTATGTTCTCCTTTTGCTTGCGTGGGTTTTCTCCGAGCTCTCCGGTTTCCCCACAATCATAAAAGACACACTGATAGGTCGTATGTGTACATAAAGTGATTAGATTGTAAGCTCTTCGGGGCAGGGCCTGATGTGAATGTATACATGTAATTGTAAAGTGCTACGGAAGATGTTGGTGCTATATAAATACACAATAATAATAATAGCTTGTAAATTTCTAGAATACCATTTTACAAAATGCCCTGTCCTGCAATTTGGAACATGGACAATGGGAACACATGCTTCTTGCAGGCATTATATCATTTTGGATATTGATTTGTAAATTTACTGGCCTTTGACAAAACATTGGACATATATGTCAGTTGCAGGTCAAAATATTGTGTGTACACAGCTTTATTTATCAAACAAAATATTTTCATTCTGATTTCCTCACCTGACCCCATTTTCTACTACTCATTTTAGTTTCAGCTCTTGTTCCTTCTAAAAGGTCATGGTTTACTAATCTTATAATGACAAAATGTTAAATGTTGAACTGAGAAAAGCAATTTTCCAGTGAATAATCCACCATATAAGCAAAAAATGTGCTAGTGTCTACTGCAATTAGAGAAAGTAACTTTCTTTCTTTTCCTGCCATTATGTTTCTAAATGTGATAGCAAAAAGTTTTCAAAAAATATAAAGATTATGCAGTTTTTTGTAGATTTTTAGAAATATATTTGTTTACTATATTTGAAGAGAAGACATAGGGGACGACTGGCCAGTTTTGTTCTGACTTCAGTTCTGAAAATTTGATTCAACCCTAATTCAATTGGAAATATATGAAATATTCGGAAGCAGTTTAAAAAAAAAAAAGTTTTTTCAAGGGCAATTTAGCAATTTTTCAGTCGTATTTATAAATTTGCGATTTTTCGACTAGATCTATGGATTTTCAAAACAGGCAGTTATGAATTAAAATATTTTAAAGGTAGAGGAGCAGTGACACCACAAAATAAACGCAATCTATTAGTGTATTTAAGTAGCCTTTTTGTGCGTCCCTACTCAATTATTTTTATTTAGTAAGACTTACCGTAGCCTTTTTACCTGAACTACACACCTGTTGTTCCTATTTACTTAAGTGGAATGTGTATAAAATGTAACAGGTAAAATCTAAGCGTACAGAAAGCACACTAATCAGGGTACCAAGAAATGAAATACCCTTTAATGACATTCTATTAAAAGGCAGGTGTTTCAAGAGTGACAATCCATTCATTCATTCCAGACATCACATTCTTTACACCTAAAATAAGTCAATTAATGTTTACAATACTGATTACACTGCAACCCCTATATTTCCAATACTTACCTAACGCCCCAGCATTCCCAAAACAAGATATTCATCTTGATGTCTGCCAGTCCCTCACTGCTCATCTGGGTTCTAGCTATTAGTCATGGCCAATGACTTACAACGTCTGCACAACCTGCCTGCTTTACGGAAGAGCACCTGCCGAGCTAGTAAACCTGTAAAGGACACATTTACTTTTGATTATTACATAACATTTTAAGGAAAATAAATTTGTATTCAGGACTTACACTGACATAATATTTTTCCTTAGGTATCTTCACTTAAACTCAGGTACATGTTTGTGTACTTAGTCCACTAATGGTGAGGATTCATCAAAGGTAATGTGATGCCTCATGTTTCCTCCTCACAGCATTCTCCATTTTTAAAAATACAGATCTAGTCCAATCTCAGCTGTAATGATTGGAAAGCAGTAGTGCTAGTATAACAGCATATTTTTGTGTTCGCACTACTTTCACCTGTGTGCACAGAGCTGCTGAGTTGTCCGTCCCCCGTTTAAAATCTATACTTACCTTCTCCACCTTATTATACTTACTTACCTCTGTGTGGTCCCCAAAGCTCCTTTTGTAACCCAATTTTCACCAGCTCCCAGAGTGGCATATAGCGTATTTTCCTATGTTCATTAAGTGTCTCTGTGACCTTAGAGCTAAGCCTCATCTGTACTGCACCTGAAGCAATTAAGGTGAAGTGGTGAGAGTGCATACCTATTGCTTGCAAAGGTTCTCATTTATCCAGGTCATGGTATATCTATTGTATTCAGTTAGATTAACTGGACTTGAAGTTTAGTTCTTGAAGACGTTTCGCTAGTCATCCGACTGGCTTTCTGAATTCAGAATGGCTTGCATCAACTGCATCAACGTATGACCCAGCACAGAAGAGCCGATTCCTCGGGTCAGGACTCAGCTGTGCACCTGCATCTTAAGGAAAAAAGACATACCTTAAAAGATTGTAATGTTAACATATTGGCAAAGAAACATGACTGGTTCAAGAGAGCTGTCAAGGAGGCCATTTATGTGAAAATAAAGAAACCAAGCCTGAATAGAGGTGGGGGGGGGTTCAACACCAATTGTCTGCCATGTACGATGCTGTTTTGACACCTTACCTTGTGTGTTCCTATAACACCTCTTATCCACAATGTAATCACGCCCTTAACACCTGGCTGTGATATGCTAATTGGGAGTTTCCAGGGTACATAATTGCCACAGATTCTTGTACAAGTCATTCTGAATTGAGAAAGCCAGTCGGATGACTAGCGAAACGTCTTCAAGAACTACATTTCAAGTCCAGTTAATCTAACTGAATACAACAGATATGCATACCTATTGTCTTTTTGTTTTACATCTGCATACCCTCATGTTTCCTCTGCAGCTGAGTGAGCTCTAACATAGCTTGTGAAGCTTGCATAGGAGACAAGAACCATAGAGGCCAGCGCTGGCAGAGACAAACAGGTGAAAGGATCTTCAGGGACCACAGGGATGTAAGTAAGAATAACAATCTTGGGGTTTGGGAAAGGAAAGTATAGATTTTAGTGTTCGGGGTGGACATGCCCTCTAAGGGCTTGATAAATCAGCCCCAGTGACTTCTATGAGTGATATTTTAGAAGACTGTTCCAAATAATCAGACATTATTTTAGGTTGATATCTATGATTGATCTGATGTGGCACAGTTCCCTTGAACTACTGGGACCATTGAGAAACGCTACAAATCTAGCGATGCCTTGAAGGGTGAGTATACAACTATAACATCTAAAAGAGGGCTCAAGACCGGCCCTCTAACAAAAAGACCCTTACAAACAGGCACTGTCACATAAAGGTCCTGAATATACAAAAAGCCGTTTATTAACATCCAAGTTAACACACTCTACATTATCCCTTACTAACCATAAACCTCATAATATGTAAAGCGCAACAACAATAAAACCACCCACATTCACAATAAATACTAAATAAGATAAAAAGTATATAGCACTGGGCGTCCCCAGATACCTAATCCCAAATCCAGCATCAATGTAATATACTAAGTCACTTATAGCACAGCACCCATTAATCCACGTTCAGTATGAAACCTCCAGATGTAAATACTCCTGGGGTTCTCTCCTTGATTAAATGCTGCCAAACAGAGATAATATTGCGATTGTATCGGGACTTACGTGAGAAGCCAGGACCCATAGGCTACCTTAGCCGGGACGGACCACACTCTTCCCCCGATGTTTGCCGGTATTGAGGAGCGATCCGAATGGTAGTACTGATGCCTACAGACACCCCCGGTTACTGGCTCCTCCATACATTTGCAACTCCCGTCTCCAAAGTTCCACGGACTCATACACAAGATGCCAGATGGTCTCCCCAACTTCAAACGACCTACGCGCGTTTCACCTAAGCGCACAATTGCGCATGGGCTTCTTCAGGGTCTCCCGATACCTTTGTGTGAGACCTTATTTATCCACTTTCATCCCTTAAAGACATACACCTACAAATCTATGTCCAAATCGTGTATTAGATGCAATGTCTATCTTTAGCGAACATGCTGGTTAGTCAATTGCTGCTACAAACATATGCATATCTTAAATATATAACCAACTTCAAGCATCCAAAATCAGTTCCTTATATAATCCCCATATGAATACATTTATTTCTTTTACCTCAAACCATTCTAGGGGAAAGGAACCTTGATGCAGGGACAATGTGTAGGTGTGTGTGCTGATTCGCCAATCAATCAAAAAATAGCATGTTGATCATACATAATACCACCCACTTAATGGGAATAATACCTACTAGACCCCTCTTCATACACAGACAAGAGTCATGATGAAGGATAAGGGGATTCACTTAATGACGAGAACTTACTAATTGATGCAGTGTGTTGATGACAAGACGCACTACATCATGATGACCAATGCATCAGAGCATATCCACTTTATTTACAAGAGGTTTAACAAACACCTTGTCATGTAGATCAATAATATGTAGGTTGGAAGGAGATAATATCAGCTGGTTCTAATAATAGATCAGCTTAGCATACATATTCCGTGCAGCTCTTGAAAAGAGGTGGACGGGCAAGGTGTCTACTGAGTCATTCGATCTACATCCAATAAGGAATGAAGATATATGACTCACATAACTATAGGAAACATGCAAGTTGCATTTCCTCATTAAGGCCCATAGGATTTAACGTATTTAATCTATATATCCACCGTAACTCCTTTTGTAATAGAATTTTATCCACATCTCCTTCCCTCATTCCGAGGGATACGGCATTTATCCCACAAAATGACCAGGTTACTTGTCTTTTACCTCCAACATGTGTTTTGCTACAGCGGATCTCTCTATTTCCATTTTCATAATGGCTCTTTCATGTTCCAAGATCCTTGTTTTTAGTGCCCTTTTGGTCTTACCAACATACTTTTTGTTGCATTCACATGTTATCAAATAAATTACTTGCATAGTTTGACAGGAAATATACTGCTTTATTTCCCATTTTTACCATCTGAGCCTATGCAGAACTTATCTTGAGACATATGAGGGCATATTGGACACCTGCCGCAACACTTGTTGCCAATATATTTCAGCCACCCACACCCACTTTTCTTGGGGTCTGTATAGTGACTCGAGGACAGTTTATCTTTTAAATTGGCCACTCTCCGAGCCGTTACTTGAGGGTATTGTCCTATGTACGCATTTAGATCTCTATCACCAGAGATCAACCTCCAATGTTTTTGTAATATTTGTTTTACCTCCTTCCAGTTCTGGTTATAATTCAAGATGAACCTAATGGTTTCATCCTTTCTCATTTCTTTATTTGATGGAGTTAACAGGGATTTACGGCTTCTTTTTATGGACCTATCAAGTCCTCTATGAATTGCCTGCTCTGTGTACCCTCTAGCTCGGAACCTATTTGCCAGTTCCTCCGATTGTAACAGCCAGTCCTCTTTCATCGAACGTATTAAATGATAAAACAATTTTTTATCATTTAATACGTCCAATTGTCCGACGGGAATACCATTAATTAAACTCCTTGGATGATGACTCTCTGCTGATAATAACGAGTTCACTGCAGTCTCTTTTCTATGGATTCTTGTCACTAGAATCCCATTCTTTTTGGAAATATTTAAATACAAAAAGTTTACTGACAACATGCTATATTCACAAGTTAATCTTATATTCAAATCATTAGAATTCAAATTGCCAATAAAGTACCTAAGTCCCCCCACCGCCCCCTTCCATAGAAGGAGCACGTCGTCCACATACCTCAACCACAGGATGACGTCCTTCCCCCCAGGGAGGTCAGCAATGGCCTCATCCACAATGGAGTTTTCCCAGTGGCCGAGATGGAAGCAGGCATATGTTGGCGCGCACGCCACCCCCATCGTGGTCCCCTTCAGTTGCCGATAATACTTTCCATTAAATACAAAGATATTGTTCTCTAATATAAATGTCAATAGTTCTATAACAACAATTACAATTATTTTAGGTTGATAATATTTTTTTGATTTTTTTTTTCCCCAGAAAAAAATATTTAGTCTGATCTGACATAATGGTAAATCATAGCTGATCCTGCAGTCATCAACTGAGCACAAGATAGGTTGTGCCAAAATATCAGTGGTAATTTAAAACCTAAATAACAGACTACCGATCGGTTTATCAATCTGTCGTTTGTTGGTCAGCAATATTTGATCCTTGGCAGCCCACGTATACCAGGCCTAAAGAATAGATATAGGCTTATACTCTTTTCCCTAAATTTAAGCCCAGAAACATTGTTATATGCCTTTCTATGTGCTTTCTGCAAGAATATTACCTCTGTGAAGTCTGTTAAATCATTTAAAGCTCTGCAGTTATTTTCTCACCATTCAGCTGAAGCAGGGCGCTTTAGCTGATCAATGAGGCAGATTTTACAATCTTTCTGTGGAATGAAAAGCAATGAAATGAAAGGCAAGCAATGCACTACTGTATGTTAACCAGTGGTTTGTAGGATGCAAGCCAGGACTTGCAGCCTTGTGCTTTTATATGGTCAGGGAACTCCTTTGTGACTTTATATGCTTATATTATACTGTAAGGGGCATGTTATTCCTATATCTCTCTCTTTCATATAGTATGCACTTTGTGGGGTATACACTGTGATTATGTAAAGTATGTGCTTGGGAAACACTGAAATTACTATTCTTTTTCTAATTCCCTATATCTGTGAATTTCACAAGTGTGTATTTATGCCCCTGACTATGGGCTGCATCTTCTTAGCTATTGTTTTTCTCCCCTGTAGATTGTTTGACCCCCCCCTCCCCCTGGCCATTGCCTCTTCAACTTACATAACACACATGTTACTGGATAAAAAATATTATTATTCTGTCCAAAATCCTTTTAAATCTCTAAATTGTATTTTGCAGAAACAGCTCTGCTTCATAAATCTAACTGCTTCATATCACAATCATACATGTGTAGAGGCTTGCGACGTTCATTGATTTGGCAGGATGGATCACAAACTACTGATGGGACACCGATGTTGTAGCAATAAGCGATAGGGTGGAATGATTCATTTGGACACCCCCTCCTAATAGAACGGGTGCTTACATTGCTTGGATCATGCTGCATCATTAAGAGTCCTGCATTAACATTGGAAGTAAGCTGGTACACACAGTAACGATAAAGCCCCGATACCGTCGGATCCGACGGTATCGGGGCTTTATCGTACTGTGTGTACGTTCGTTTTCCGAAGAGCGCGCGGCCCGCTGAACGATTGGGTCGGCCGTACGCTCGTTCGGGAAAGGCCGAAATTTTTCATCGGCCGGCTAGAACTCCCTATAGGAGTCTAGCGTGGCCGATGGAAACACACAGTCCTGAGCGTTCTCCCTATAGGGAGAACGCTCGGGACTGTGTGTATGCAGATCTTTGAAAGATGGCAGACAGGATCTTGCAGATCCTGTCTGTCATCTTTCAGAAATCTGTACTGTGTGTACCTAGCTTAAGTAACATTCTCTAGTCCATAATAAGATTTACTTTAATTATGGTTCTTTGAATGGTATTTTGATTACCTCAGGAACAAAGTGGACTAAAAATCGGATATTTCTGGGTTTTTTCACACCTAAAATGTTTTTTTTTCTGTATAATAATTATTTATGGACATTTTGAGGGTTATACCACACTTGCGTGTTTTCTCACACTCCTCCAATCGCACTTATGATCCATTAGCACGTGAGAGCAGTGCATGGCATCACTCCCCATATGAAGCACACTGAGCAGTTGCTGTGGGAAGGAGGAGGCGCTAGAAGTGGGCAGGTATTTTCTTAAATAGAATCTTTTAATCTCCCTTTAGGCTGACAGACAACAAAAAGACTATTTGGTTGAACAGCTGTACGTCTGCTCTGGGTTGCATCAACATCATCCCTTTATCAGTCAATATGGGTCATAAATGACACCGACAGGAGCCACCACACATGTGTGAATGTCGACCGAAGCAAAAGGCAGGATAACAAAAATTAAGGCTGAACTTCTTGTTTTAATTTTGTTTAGAAAGATAGTTTATATATATTATCCGAAGGTGATGCAATATTCCCTTTAATTTCAATGTTCCCTTTAATTTATTATTAGTTGTGTGGGCATATGTATACTATCTGTGTACATACAAAATGAAATTTTGTGTACTACACACTGCATCACTTTTATTCCATTAGATGTTTGTGTGCGCATCAATTTAACCCGCAGTTTTGTTGTGTGCATGCAAAATATGTTAATTACATTTCTTAAGAGCTGTTTTGTGCATCAACTATGTCTTTGATCTTGTATTAATATAATGAAAAATGAGTGGGATACTAAAAAGCATATAATGCAGTAATGATAAACAGAATATTCTGTTTTCATTTCAGAGAACCTGACAATATTTACATTTGGAGAATGCCTTAAATCCATACTGCCTTAAAGTACCGTATGTATCCCGCATTGCCTCTGATATATACTTGCATCTTGTATAGGTTTTAACAGGGTGGAACAACAATACTTTAAAGTCCTACGCAATGTTCTCTCAGATTTATTGTAGGCTGAACAGAAACATTTGACTTCACGCAGCTTTATAGAAACAGTATGCAGCTCAGCATGGAAATGAAACTGAGGAATTATATTTATGCAACAAATGTACTTAAAAACACTCAATGCACCTTGTATTATCTTTTAATTCAACATAGGGGCATATTTATAAAGATTCATTAACTTTTCGCCACCATTATTGGCACCTTTCCCCCCAAATGTGGATAATTTAGAAATTGCTGCTAACTGGTGGCAAAAAGTCATTAATGCTGCCTATTGCCACACATTACACTAACTGTTCAGTTGTATTTAAAAAACGCACAAAAATGGCCATATATCTAGCAAATGGATCAATAGAAGGAGTTAGTAAATTTTGGTGGGTTTCCCAATACAAATAAGGGTTCATTGGGGGTGTTAAACTATTTTCGACATTTTCCACATGAACTTGAAAGTTTTAGCTGAGAATTACCTCCTGTAACGCGTTACATAACGTTACATATTCTCAGTTATAGCCCTGGTCCGGTAATGGTAGAAATTCTATTGCTGTTTCTCTATTTTGCCACAATATTTGAGCAATAAATATGGTGATGTTACTGCCAAACATCGGCCACAGTGATAATCTTCATGGTAAAAATGATCCGGTTTATAAATACCCCATAATAGCGCTATTTGTAATTGCGCTCCTTTATAAATATTCCCCATAAAGTCTTATTATTTTTTAAAATGCGTCCAAAATTGTTAAAAAAAAAAGTAGACAAAAAAATTTGCTACAGAACATATCTTGCAAACTACAATGATATGCATTAAGAAGGTGACCACTAAAACAAGCAGCATGAAAACAACAAAAATTAATAGAGTCCTTAATAGAGTCCTCCTAAAGCTACGAACTTCCCATTACCACATCAAGTGAAAGACAGTTCCACGGTTTTACCGTTCTCACTGCAAAAAAAATTTCTAACTTGAAGATTAAACTTTGTTTTTTTTCTTATCTTAAAGGGCATCCCCCCCAAAATAATATCTTACTCCCAATTTCCCATAACCTAGACCTCGCTAGTCCGGCCCCTTCTGCTGCTTCCGCGATAGAAGCAACAGAAGAAGGTTTAGAACGATAACTTAAGCATATAAACCTAGCGAGGTCTGGGTATTGTAGCATTGCAAGTAAAACACAAATTTTTCACAAAATAAATGTTTGTGCATGGAACAGCAGCAGAAAGGAGGGTAACTCCACTTCACATGCCAAACACCTCTAGGAGGAACAGTTAGAGGTAAAAACGGATTACACCACCAAAAGGCTCCTACTCTTTAGTTTCCTGTGCTTTATTTTGGCCATGCAGATCAACCATATGCAGCAGAAGTGTGCTCAACATTGGGGCAAATCTCAGTTGGGAGGCATAGACATGCCCTTTAAAGGATGTCCATGAGTCCGCTGAAAAGATCTATTGGTATATATATAAAGAGTTTATTGTACAATTCATTAATATATTTTTATAAAGTGATATCCCCGTTTAATGCCGCTTCTCTTTAATATACAGTATGTGAATCTAAAACTGCACGAGAGTTTGCAAGTGCTTTGTAAAGATGCAGAGTAATATTTTTCTCCATTTAATCTATACCTCTCTCTACACAAGACAATATATTGCTAGCTCTAACCATTGCTGACAGGCACTGTTTTCTACAGCTTTGTCTGCTATCTACTAGGACTACCAATTTTTTTCCAACAGAGATTCACTTAACACAGAGCCATTTATGGTGTAGGTGGAACAAGGATTGTTAAACCTAAAATGCCTTACATTTTTAAAAAATAAATCTCACCTGTCACTCACTGCCCATTATAGCAATCTATCTAAATCTGCCTGCAGCAACTGCACATCTCCCAAAGATTCCAATGCTCTGCATTTCTTGTTGTCCTTTAAACTTTCACTTTAGTGAAGAAAAAAAGTTTTTGTCTTTGAATGTTCTTAAATATCAAAAGTGCCTTAAATAAGCTGTCATTAAATTTTCAAACACTGCTTTAGTATAATTTCGTCCCCACTCAATGTCTGGAACCTGGCCAATGGGAAATATGCACCTCTTGCAAAATGCATATTCTGACTAGACCAAGGCCAAGCGAACCTTAAGTTACTGTGGGAGTTCCAAGGTAATCCGAGGGATGAGGACATTGGGAGATTCAATAATAGTTCTTATCATTTAAAATGGTGCCCTAACCAATGAGATCTTATTTAACATTTGAAAGCTAACATCTGATTGGTTGGGGCAAAATTAGTACAATTTTTAACGATAAGAACTTTTATTGAATAACCCTGTAAAATGTTTAGGTCACAACCTTAATAAAGTTCTGTTTAGCTAGTCAACTATTTGTTATGTCGGTACTTGTACTGTATTTTTAATTTACAAAATTTAGGTATCATTATGACTTAGACAGGGCAGCTAGTATAAGGAGAGACTCAGATACAGGAGAGTGACAAATCGTACGATTTGTTGTACGATAAATGATAAATGGTTACATCATTTGTGATAAATGAGTAGCTTAATAAACCAAATACATTGCTAATTTTTCTGTGGAATGAATTGATACATCCCAGAACTTTCAGTTTTGAGAATGAAATTGTTTAATAGAAATAAAACTTGAATTGTGTTGTTACGGGTATTCATTAAATCTTTGGCCAGAGAGCCCTAGTTATGTTTGCAGCGTATACATTCTAGTTGGAACTGCACTGTATACTTTGCACTTCATACGCCTTAGTCAATTATATTTGGATCCAAAACTGAAAGCAATAGATAACCCTGCTTTTCCATTGCACATTATTGATGTCAGTATTTGAAAAGGAAATTAGCCCAGGGAAGCCCAGGGCAGGTTAACTAGTAATGTACTGTGCCTCCAGAATAGTTTGGTCCTGCACATGAAATCACACACTATAGCTGTTTCCCTGAGACCCTATACACCTTATACACCTTTATAATGAATCATCATCAAGAAATGAATTGAGTCTAGAGCACCTGGAAGCAAAATAAAACAAGTTCAATCAATATTTCCTGAATAAATATGTTATCACTAATGAGGAACAGTAAAAGAAGGAATCCATTATAATGGATCCACTACTAGTTCACCAAAAGTAAAAATGCTTAAGTAAACAGGATCTATTAAAAAAATACAATCTCACATGTATGTAAATGAACCGACTAGAGAAGAATCTTACAGTGCATAGGTGTTCTGAGGAGAAAAGCTTTCTTATTAGGAATTTAAAAAAAACTTTTAGTTCTCCTTTAAGTTTGCTAGGTTCCAGTCTGCACCCACTCACTTTTCAGACATTCCCAATGGGGAAATGCCCTTTTTGCAGTGTGTCTTCCCATAGGCCACAGACATGATTCGAAGGCAGAACAGAGTAGACTTTGTGAGCATGCCTGAGCTCAGAGTGAATAATTTTATTGACATCACAGAGCTGCAACTCGATATAAAAAGCACGGAAATGTTTTTTTAATAAGCAGCTACACTATATAGCAGGGACATTTTTCTAGTTTGTTGAAAATATTTATGTCTGATTTTATGTAGCTTTTCTGAGTAACTTGGCCTCCTGTGTCAAGTTCAACATGACCATTTTAACAACAGCAGATGCATATAAAGTTACTAGCACACCAAGCATGTAGAGAGAAAAATAAGGATTGTATATTGGAATACCTATCATACATCATTTAACAAGAAGCCAATTTTAAGGAACAGCTTGATTTAAATTTTTACCAATATCTGTTTAATAACATCTAGTAGTATCTTCCTATACAATGTAGTGATTTATGATTCAAAATTTCTTTGATGACATACAAAATAGAGGGCAGAATAAACCAAATACTTAATTTATAGAGTAATTTATCCAGAGCTACATCTCTCTGTTAAGCGGTTCATGACCGGTAAGTGTGACTTTAACCCCTAGGCTGTGCAAGTGTCTCTTGAAATACAAACATAGAAAAGATAATCAATGCAGATTCCTAGGCCCCATACAATATCATATTATCTGCACACTGGCATAAATTATAAACAAAGGGGTTTTAGTATACATTACTGTGATCACATGAATGAAAAGTCTTCCAACCACATCAAGGTAACCCCAGTCTGGAAGTTCCTAACTTCTAACCTTTTTAATTTCTTTACTTCAATTATGATTAGCAAACTTTTGCATTTCACATACTTGCACACTGGATCAATATAACAGGCTTTTGCACTTCCCCCCAGCCCTTTGGCTTTTTAAAATGAGGGAAGAGGCCGTCCATCCAGTGCTTTATATTAAAGGCATAGCATCTCCCATTAAAGGGGAGTGTTGGGGGTGCTATTACGACATGGAAGCTTGACCATGCTTCCTAATAAATACATACATTAGAAGGGTTGTGGAAGCACTCCTTAGGCTGAATTATAACTACATTTTGCAGAAGTGCTACTGATCTGGTCAAACATTTATACAAACATAGAAAAGATATTTAAAGGATATGTTCAGCAAAAATGTAAGTTTGTAAAAATCTCTTACCTCCCATTCTTCAGTAATTTTTACAGGAGAGGAGGAGACACTTACCCATGGACCCGCTCCAGCACCGAAATCCCCAATGCCTCAGAAGAAGAGGCCGCGAAGGAGACTGTCAGTGAAGTCGTCTCTGGCCCGTGAGTAAGTGTCTCCTCCTCTCCTGTAAGATTTACTGAAGAACGGGAGGTAAGAGATGCATTTACCCCCCGTTCTTCAGTAAATCAGTTAGAAACAAACTTACATTTTTGCTGGACATACCCTTTAACACAGTCCCCCATACAATATGATATTATCTTCACACTGGCATACATTAGAAACAAAGGGGTTTTAGTATACAATACTGTGATCACATGAATGAAAGGCCTTCCAACCACGTCAAGGTAACCCCAGTCTGGAAGGTCCTAACGTCTAACCTTTTCAATTTCTTTTAAGTTAGAAGTTAGGACCTTACAGACTGGGGTTACCTTGACGTGGTTGGAAGGCTTTTCATTCATGTGATCACTTTTTTATGTTTTTCAAAAAAATCTTCCACTGAAGCACTTTTCAAGATTGTCATAAATATTTAATAAGGTAATGAGTGACCCACTTGGACTCTTTCACACAACAAACACATTATCTGCATATGGCATTACTTTCTTTGTGTAATGTCAGAAATGGGCTTTATACAAAATCAACAAAACACACCCTGCCAGTACAAACAAGAAGTATTTCCTTTATGCTGTTTCTTGGCATTCTCCAAGCCTGGAATTAAGCCATGTGCATTCAGATGACAGCGATTTCATATAACTATAAACTTTCTGAAGACTAACCGAAGTGAAACCATATGTGACTATCATCTGGGTTAATATTACAGAGAATCATTATAAGAGAAAAAGGGGATAAAATGCAGTATTTTCCTAGAAACAACATTTTATATGCACATACCAATAGATACCGATGCCCTTTTTTTAAAAGTTGTATTTAGGAAATAGCAGACTTGCAATGTGGCATCTCTAAATGCAGATATGAAGAAGGGAATGCTCTGATTCAGGGCTTGACATCTTAGGTCATGGACTCGTAGGTCAAAGTTGTGTATCAGTGCCACAGCACATCAATTATGGTCCTGCAGATCAAATGTGTGTCAGCACCACACCGTGTCACAGACAAAGCACCAACACACGTAAAGCATGGGTGTTGGATTTGATTTGAAGCAGGCCAAGGCAAGCAGCATTCAGCAGAGTACTGAGTGTGCCCTGGGTGTGTTTTTTTTTGGGGGGGGGGGTTGCTAGGCGCCAGTAACAAATTTTGCTCGGAGTGCTTTTTATTCGAAGGCCAGCCCTGCTCTGATTTATATCTTTTTGTTAGGAATGTGATTATAAGACTGTTGCTATAAGCTATACTGTAGGTGCAACACTGTGGTGGGAAAGTTGGAATGGGGTTATGGGCAGGGGCAGAGGCATTGAAGTTCCCCGGTCACTACCGATAATGCAGCTAGTGTGGCTCTCAATGTGAGGGAGTGTGTCTCTCAATGAGCGGGCAACCCCTACTATAAGCAGATTGCCTATGCATTTTAAAAGATTATAGTTTGCTTTATCAGTACTGTAGAAGTATTTATAGTATGTGTTTAGGGGCAATATAAAGTTCTTAAAAACATAATGAATATTAAGAACTTAAATAATAAATTATTTATTATGCAAAAAGAAACAGTTTCATAAATAACCCCCACTTTACAATTTGCTGATCCAGTGGCGACTTTAGTAAACAGATTATCAGGGAAAGTGATATTATGGCTTTTTTCTCACAAATGTTTTTCTGAGCGGTTCCACATGATTGCTGCCAGAGAAATGTTACGTGTATCGTTTCACTAGCGGGGATCCTTATGATCATTTGAAAGAAGCAGCAAGCTCCATGCACACACATGTTGAATTTTGCTCGGTCGGAAAGTCCAAGGGTAGGCCACATGCTTGTGTATGAACACAAGGTTAGCAGCCGTTCATTGATCCGTCCTAGTGGACGGTTTGGCGGGCATTGTGTCTGAGGGAAATTTGATGTATGTACGAGGTTTAAGGCTGTTTACACTAGAGATGGACTAGAACTCGAACCCGAGTTTGAGTCGAACTATTTGAGTTCAAACGCGAGTAAATATTGAATTCTCGAAACCGCAAGTAAATGTCTATTATACCAATACGAGCGGAATTATAAAATTCTGAATCCGCGAGTAAAATGGCTATTGTACCTATACGCGAGTAAATATCGAATTCTCAAATCCGCGTGTAAAATAGCTATTGTACCTATACGCGAGCAAATATCAAATTCTCGAATCCGGGAGTAAAATGTTCATTATATCAATATGCGAGTAAATATCGAATCGTCTATTATACCAATATGTGAGTAAATATCGAATTCTGGAATCCACAAGTAAAATGTCTATTATACCTATACGCGAGTAAATATCGAATTCTGGAATCCGGGAGTAAAATGTCCATTATACCTATATGCTAGTAAATATCGAATATCGAATCCGCGAGTCGTTCATGGGATAATTATCGAATGTTCGAACAGCCATTTACATTAAGTTACCATTGATGTAATTGTATTTCATTCGAACTTTTCGAACTATTTGACTCCCATTGACTTTTCATACAGTTCGGCGGACCGAACTTTCTAAAGTTCGGCCATCTCTAGTGTACACGTTTCTATATTTCGGCCTGATCGACTTGTGCAACCGGAACTCCTTTTCACCTGCAACAGACCAAAATTGGTCGATTGTTCATCCAAATTAGATGAAAGTTTAAATGGACTTTTAAGGTAAATTTTAGGCGACCGTGAGTTCTTCAGTGGCCTATGGTATGTTCGCCAGCAACCCACGATATATAATTATAGCACACAAATGTAGGGGCAACCCACGATATTTCAGTCCAGTTGCAAACAAAGGTCAGTCTGTCAAGCAGAAATATCAGCCCATATGTAACCAGCCTGATAGATGAAGTCAGGATTACGTTATTACTTTACAGATACATTAAGATCATTAAATCTTACTGTGAAAGATTTGTGATCGCACCCCTCATGGTCGCTGCTAGTGAAATGCTACTTGAAGCGTTTTTCTAGTGACAAACCTGTGGAAATACTCAGAAAAAAAGTAAGTTTGTAAGAAGATTAAAGTTGGTTTATTGTGCACTTTTTTCAAGCATAAAAATTGTCTATTTTAATTTGAGACACAAACATACAATCCCCTCTTAATCTCAGCAGGTTTAGCTATTCTACTGTCTTAGGTTAGGTAAATGTAAGATAATTGGGTTTGTAATGATGGTGGCAGGATCATTCCAAAGACAATTTCTTACAGTTACTGAGCATCCTGTTTTTTTGCTATAGAAAGTGAGGGGGTGTAAACAGGAGAACTCCTGCCAACCCCGAGAACAAAGGCTGTCATCCTCTGACATCATTTAGTGATCTAGAAAAGTGGATAACTAAACAGTCTCAGGGGCACTTGTACCCACGCTATGCTGCAGGCAAAAACGGTAGCATGTCGTCTGCTTCATCTGGCAGAATACATGCCTGTTTGAGGGATGTATAAAAGAGATATACGGTAGCACAATACTTAAAAAGGGGCAATATTGTTAGATTATGAGATTCCTCCTTTATTGCATTCCTAAATGACCGATTGTCATTGACTGCCATGGACACGCCATAAATTAACGCCACGGTTGTAAATTACCAATGATGACCTGTATTTTACAACTGTTGCGTTATTATTAATGCTGTGTTATTAAATAACCCCCTGTGGCGGTAAAAGGATTGATACTGGATGACTCATAGAATGACTTAATAATTACTACACAGAATTTATTACACAGAATGACTAATAAAATAAACTTGACAAAATAACTCTTTGTTATGTCTGTTTCTTGTCCACCCCCAAAACTATAATTCCCCCCACTACTGGCCCCACTGTGTAGTGCATAAAAATCCTTACCTTACATCCCAGCTCCAAATGGTTCTCCTATAGTCCCCCCCCAAAGTCCCAAAAACTGCCCAGCAGGAGGATAGCAGAGTCCATATAGGACTCTGCCTCCTGTCTCCCCTCCGGGAGAAGTTGTGCATGCGCAGTTCAGCCCCCTCCCTCCCCCTCCCTCTCCCTCCCATTTTGGAAACCCTCCCCCTACCTTAAAAACCCTTTGCCACATAATAGTGTTCCGTCCCCCAGCCCCAACCACTATAAAAGAATTTCAAGAAAGTCCCCCGATCTCTACTTACCTTACCTCTCTCCTCCGGCGTTCTGAGCATGCGGCTGCCAGTCCCGCCCCCTGCTTGCAGTTCCATGCAAGCAGAGGGCTGGGACATTGCGGCGGGGGAGAGAGGTTAGGTTAGTAATGATCGGGGGACTTTCTTGAAATTATTTTATGGCGGTTGGGGCTGGGGGAAGGAATACTATTATACCCCAAAAGTTTTCTACAGGGGTGGACATGCCCTTTAAGCTGCATACACACATCCGATATCTTACCTCCATCGAACGACCCCCAAGTACGTGCGCCAAACAGGCGTTTGCAGACAATAATTGCACGTGTGTATGCATTTGATTGTGCGTTTAATTGATCCGTCTTGGTGGATCAAAGAACGACGCCCGACTGTACGCATACACGTGTGATTATCAGCGGGAATGGCAGTTTGTCGCCTGTGTGCCAGCGATCAGGGTCATTCATCGGCGGTAAAATCGGATGTGTGTACGAGGCTTCAAACTAATTTACCATGATTAGCCTTATAGCCTTATTTTTATTATTTATCAGTTTATATTTTACAATGAGAAGATTAAGATGTGACAAGGGTCCATGATAAATACTAGCTGGGCTGTTGACCTCAAACTTTAACCATTTCACTGAACCAGTGGTCTGACGCCATTGCCTTTAAGGCTGGTTACACACTGGTAAATTTTTCAGGCCAATCAACTGATACTTCCCTGTATTGGATGCTAGGGAGGAAAAATCTGCACTGGTTTCGGCCGCGACCATGTCATTTGCCTGTTTGTCCAGGTCCCTTTGGGACCACATGATCGCTTGCGCGAACTGTCGGCCATGGCTATTGCCGCGATTGACAGTGATATGTCCCGACCGAGCTACGCTACTAGCCCTTAGTGTGTGCCCGGTAGTGATGGTAACCAAGTTACTGGTAACAAGATCTGTAGGTATTTACACAGGATACTTATCTAATATATTTTCAGTCTCTCTGGAGTGAAACAACAAATTCAGGATATTAAATGAATGATCTGAAACACTGGAGTACATTTTTCTTTATACAGACCTATTACCTATATTTGGCCCCCCAAAACAGCAGGGGGCTTGTATTATTTTCAAGGGTTATGCATGTACCAGGTTCTGGTCTAGTCTCCCAGTTCAGGCATCAAAATTTCGGCAGTTAAAACTACCAGCAAAAATTCGACATTAAACATTTGTGGTTCTGCCACAGAATATTGGTTTCAAAATGGTCGAAATTCTGTGGCAGAACAAACCCCAGCATGTTTGTGTATTCTTAAAGAGGGTGGATGTTTTATTTGTTGGTAATGCAATATGCCTATTTCCAAGGGTTGCACAAGTATATTTGATAATGTGCAGCCTATATGATATTTAGGTTCTGCTTTGAAAAGAACCAGTACTCGTCTTTTAAACAGCTGATCACGTGCATCTTTACTAAGGATGCATGATGAACAAAACAGCTGATTGCGGAGCCCCTCCGCGACGTGGGGGCTGCTGTAGCTTATTACGCTACTGTTTCAACCCAAGTGACCAAAAAGTCAAATATTGGTCACCAAGGAATATCAGGCCAGTGTTGGCCTGTGTATATACAGCATAACATGATCAGTAGCATAGCCTGGGTACACACCAACCAATATTCCTTTAGGCAGATTAGTCTGTCTGATAAGCATTATAGGTACTAATGATATTTTGGTGCTCATTCAAAACCATGTGATCAGGCAAACAGTTCCACCATGTCCGATACATTTTTACTCTGATTTTGTAAAAAAATAGTTCCTTTTTCAGATCAGACCATAGAAGCACATGTATTCCTTTATCATTGTATTATTTCCAGCATACATTTTATGTGTTTCTTTAGTAGTAATTGCAAATGTACTATGTGCAGTATGAGAATCATTTCTATACATGGTCAAGTAAAAAAAAGTCCCAATCATAAAGCCACAAGACCAAAAGAAGCTAATACGACTTGTGAAGTGGGTATTTAAAAATAAATATTTGATATACTTTTAAAGCTGCCTTTCTGTCTCTCTATTTTCAGCTGGACATATCAACTGGTTAAGAATAAAAAAAGGAAAAAAGAAATTGATAAGATTTTAGAAAAAAACATTATCACAGATGTTAATGGCAACAAAGTCCATGTATCAACAAGTTTGCTATGGAGATGAAAATTCCCTGCATTCCTCAAAGTCAAAAGTGCTAGCACATAATATTATGACTGCAGTGTTTCCAAACAGTGTTTTCTAATATATGTATCTAATCGTCCAATACATTTAAAATGAACTGAAATGCAGTCGATAGCAAAGGGCTTCTTACCCAGCTTTTGTCTTCTCTACTGTAAGCTAAACCTGGTGTAAAGACGCACAACATGTATATACAATTATTCTAGCAGATAGCATCAAAACAAACAATAAAAGGATGCTTATTTCATAGCGTCAAACTAAGAATTGTACAGTATGTAATGAATACTACAGACTATTATTGAAATTGAAGTCTATCGTGTGCATGATATTTGGAACATTTCGTAAGTGCTGCCAGAGGTTTACTTGGTCTGATCTCTTGGGTGCATCTGTGCTGCTAGCTTAAACAGATTTCACTGGATTTTTAACATTTGAAATTTCTTTGGACATTTACTCTTGCTGCCTGCTACCTGCTTGCCTGTAAGCAACCCTAATTCTATTTATCCTTTATGTACCTTGGTGTGGGTTATCATACAGATCTCAGCTACCAGATTCCTCTTCTTTCCATACTTAAACCAGCGATAGTGACCTCAAATTCCTGTTACTCTACAATCAAGTTGAGCTATAAACACTTCTGAGGAAGTGATGTGTAAGCTTCAAGACACCTACCTGGTGCTCACTGGATGAATGGGCGTGTTTCAACAACATTCCATCTTAGTCTATAGCATTACATAAATGGTACATATTATTGTAGCAGATACCCTGACAAGCATACACCCTTGAATATATGATTGGAAACTTTTTGGAATGTCTTTGATGCTGTTGGCACTGGGGCCTTCACCTTATCTCATCCCTGGCAACCAAAATATCTTTTTGGATTGTGGCCAGTGAAATTGCAGAGAATTTGAAGGGTCTGTTCATCTGAACAAAGACCTGCCTAGCTGCTATGGACATGTTGACACACTGTGAGGAATGACTCAAGCCAAGAAGGCTAGTGGATTAATACCAAACACCTTACTACACCTTACTTACACCTACAAATTTATTGTGTTAGTCTTATAAACAGAAAGTCTGGGCATTCTTATTTTTCACCAACCCCTTGCCACACTTCAGCCCTATTATATACTGGGCCAACACTATTCCTAGAAAAGTAATGGCTAAAATAGCACCAATTCCATTTTAAAGGGCATGCACACCCTTAAAACAAACAAAAATTATCATATGTCAGTTACCTGCCTCCTACCCCAACTGATATATCCAGCACATTATTAAATGTATTATTAACCAGATATTTAAATATAATTACTTCCTCCATTCTGTCAGAGTAATTCTGGCTTCTCCTTGCATGCAGTAAATCAAGACTGTGACTGCTAACACCCTAAACAATTATTGACTGCTGTTTCCCTGCTGCCTACACTACACATGCTCAGACATATAAAAAGCTCATTGATCAGAGGAAGGAGGCAGATACCTAAGTAATATAACTTATGATTAATTTGTCAATATAAAGAACTAAAATGATATCTTTACTTATTGATAAGGAAGCTGTGCCCTGTTTAAAGGGCATGTCCACCCCCAAAACTAAATTCTTCCCCACTGCTGGCATCACTGTGTAGTGTGTAAAAATCCTTACCATACCTCTCTGCTCCAAATGGTTCTCCTGTAATGTCTGCCCGAAATCCTAGAAAGTGAACACCAGGAGCCTGGCTGGGAGGGAAAACATTTCAGTCTCTTAGGTGTCCTCTGAGAGGTTCTGGCTTGCTCAGTGTAGCCCTTTACCCCTCTCCCTCCCTCCCGATCCATGTTAGCTGCCTGATGCCCTTGCGTGAAACCCCTTTTCTGTAGTGTAGGGGACCCTCTCCCACCCCCAACCTCTATATTTGTATTAAAAAAAACTAACCCGATCTGTACTTACAGAGCCTCATTCAGCCGGCGTTGTACACTGCCGGAAATCGCGCCCGTGATTGGCTGCCTCTCAGCCCATAATGAACGTGGCTGCCGGTCCGGCCCCCTGCTTGCAGTTTCATGCAAGCAGAGGGCTGGGACTGAACGCCGGGGAACAAGGCTGTGTAAGTAGAGTTCAGGTTATTTTTTTTACACAAATATAGCAGTGAACATGCCCTTTAACATAGATACATAGGAGTGATTGTGGGGGTGATCCTATTGGTAAACACTTCAGATTAGGGCAGCAAATTGTACTGTATACTGATTAGACTAATTATACAATATATGTTTCCAGGGCATCACTTATTAAACATCTGAAGGTTTTTAAATGCTTGGTTACAAAAGTATTGTGCAATTCCTGTGGTTGTAATTAAAATATTTATTAGACTCACGTCTATGTGCTATTTTTGTATGTGCATTCTTTTGACAAAGTAAGATAATTTAAATGTTAGTGTTGATAAACACCCACTACTACTGACCATAAACCCTATTTACAGCATCTCTAGTATTTCTGTAATCTTAGGTTATTGCTTGGTGGATTAAACCACAGTTGCTTATACAACGGACAAGTACAATATAGGACAATATTTTATTAAACATTATATAAAGAAAACATTCAAAGTCAAGCTGCTAATTTGGGCAGAAAAATAAAAAATAACACCCCATCTCCCATAAAACATACTAAAAACTGGAGATGGACCAACTTCCTAAAGTTTTTTCGAATTTTTAAACAGTAAAACTTCGATAGTTAGAGAAAGGACCCATTCAATTCAATGGTAACGGGACCCATTAAGCAAATACAGGGAGATGTAATAAAAGTTCTTATCGTTAAAAATGGTGCTAATTTTGCCCCAACCAATCAGATATTAGCTTTCAAATGGGAAATAACATCTGATTGGTTGGGGCAAAATTAGCACCATTTGTAACGATAAGAACTTTTATTACATCTCCCTGTTAATTTGAAAAGTTCTGTTTAAATACAGTTAAAATAGCAATGGTAACTAACTGTAAATGGCTCTGGGATCAGGGAAATGGTTTGGGGAACACGTACATATCACCAAAACATGTTTAATACTAACTTTATTCACAATCGGGCTATTTTCTGGCTTCTGCATTAAATTGAAATGCAACATTCAAGGGTTATTCCCATATTCCAGGGTTACAGAATGCAACATTCGAGGGTTATGGTAAAATTTGAGGTTTATCGAACACTACATTCAAGGGTTATCGCCATTCACTAACCATTGAATGCGACCATAGCCCTCGAATTTTCAATAATTTATGGAAATATGTCCGCAAGTTTGAAAAGCCTGAAAGTTCGTAGTTTTGAAGTGTTCGAAAGAGAGTTCGTACTAACACAAAAAACATGGTTTTGAGTTCGAGTTTTAATCCATCCCCACTATTGACTGTATCTTTATTGCATTTGTTAACTGACTTCAGAAATCCTATGCATTACAGTAAGCACAATATAAACAATATAAACTTTAAATAAAGTGTAGAAATGTAATATTGATCCTTTTTTAAATACAGCAAAACAAAATACTGTAGCACTGCTCACAATCACAGCTTGATAAGGCATAGATGTCAGAACTACTTTGTCCAGATTGTCCTCTAAAACCTTCTTAGCAATTACAGGCACTGCCACTTAGTTCCCCATGTCTGTTACCCAAAGTCTTCTTGGAGCTGTGCCACTAGGGGGGTCCCTAGGCACCTGAAACAATTCTGCCGAGGGAAAGTGGGCATGGCTTTGGGTTTGTGTGTGTGTGTTTGTGTGAGTCACTTTGTGTGGGCATGGCTTCTTTGCTAGGTGTGGCAAAAAAATGTATACTTTTGTATTTGAAAAGTTATTTGTACAGTTCTCCATTGTTATAACACATAAAAACATGATGGTGCAACTGGTATATTACATTAGAAATCCCTTCAATACTTTCTCTACTATAAAATGATTGGTAAACCTTCCACTACATCAAGGTAGAGTTTTTAGCTGGGACCTAACACAACAAATCTAACCTAGCCTAGCCTAACAAACTATCTAAAGCTAGCTGAACCATATGAAATGCCTTTTAACAATACCAACACATTTTAAGTGAAAAAAAAATATTTAAAAAACATCTGCAGCAAAATATATGTTTGGTAGAGAAATCTGGTAAAATCTGTAGTCCCCATCATATCTGTAATTTAGGAAAATTCTTTTTAGTTAAATTATTTGGTCAAAACCTTTCAATACCATGAAACAAAACTAAAGTATAAACAGATTGATCACACTTGATTCTAAGCAGGTTTTAAACAGTAAAAACTAATCTTAATATATAACATTACTTTTTCAATGCAACTGTTAAAATATTAAAGGAATAGTTCACTACCAAAGTGAACTATTCCTTTAATGCATTGATTGAAGACCGGGAGGATAAGGAGCTATGCCTTCTCTCACGTTTTTCAATCAATGCAAGTGGAGCCAGCAACGAACTTAGAACAAACTTACTTGTAATGTGATCCTCCACAGCAGCACTGAAATCCCCGACTGCTTTAGGGTTCTGTTTAACTATTGCACGCATTATTGCGCATGCGTGCTATAACTGTACAGAATGCGGAAGCAGCCTGGACCTGTCAGTGCTTCTGTGAAGGATCGCGTAACAGGTAAGTTTGCTCCAAGTTCGTTCCTGGCTTCACTTGCATTGATTGAAGAATGGGAGGTAAGGCATAGCTCCTTATCCTCCCGGACTTCAATCAATGCATTAAAGAAATAGTTCACTTTGGTAGTGAACTATTCTTTTTATATTTTTAACAGTTGCTGTTTTCTTCAGCAAGAGGGCATAAAGTTGTAGTGTGGTCCTGCACACAAATGGACAAATGGGCCCAGCACACAAAGATGGGCCCTGCACGCACTCAAAGATCGGCCCTGCATGCACACAAAGATGGGCCCTGCACAGAAGAAGGGCCCTGCAAACAAGATGGGCCCTGTGCACAAATATGGGCCCTACACACAAATATGGGCCCTGCACACAAAGATGGGCCCTGCAAATAAGATGGGTCCTGCGTGTGCAGACGCAGACAGATACACCGACACAGACAGGCACACATTTTTTTTACCTGTTCGTGGTTCGCTTTACACTTGCTGGCAGGCAAAAGTTGAGGAAGAAGCTGCAGTGGACTCTTCTCCCCGGCTGATTGGTCATATTGAGCTCCAGTCACGTGGCGTAACACTTATGTGTGAGGAGACAAGTCCACTGCCACTACTTCCTTATCCTCTGGTTACCAGCCAAGGTAAAGTGCCACGCAACATGAATGGGTTAAAAAAAAACATCTCATAGACTGATGCCTTTCTAGCAATCCCAGAGGCGCATGCCATGAGCAATCTTTTCAGATTGTTTCATGGTAGGTGCGGCCCTGTGTGCCAGCAATGCCCTTTCATGTTTACTGTCTGATGCAAAAAGGCAGACCAGCCTGTGATGCTTCTATAATATGACAAGTATTCCATTTCAAGTGATCACCTTCTATCCTGTGCTGTAATTGTGGCCTCCTTAGATTTATGCCCACTGTCAACAAGTATTCTTGTTTGATGTTTCTACTTGCCTGAAGCCAGTTACCTCGTATGGTCACTACTGACCACTGCCAGTCCCATTTCCTAGCCACTAACACCATTGCCTTGTCTCCTAGTTACCAGTACCTGGCATTACTGTGTATCTTTGCCACCATCTTTGCTTTTTTGCTTGTCTTCTGAGTTTATTGTCTGCTACCTGCTTTGCAATTACTCAGCTGCTGCCTTTCCCCCCTGCCCATTGCCCTGTGCTTTGGTACAGAATAGGTTACTTTTAGTATATCGTATTTCAATTGCCACTTTTGTGTCCAGTTTTCTGCCAGTAGCCCAGTAACTTACTTCTCTTTTTTTCAGCCTTTGCCTTTCCACTTCCCCAGCTGGACTATAAAAGTAAATATAAAATATGTTTATTCTGAGTAAATAATCAGACAAACTTATTTACAGTATATTCACTTTAAACAATACTGCATCCCAAGTGCACTATATGTATGAAATGCATTGATGTTGAAAGCAATAAATTACATCAGTTATCTAGGAATTGAAAATTGGCAATGCTATTATACACGAATATTAAATTTTCACAATGTACTTAATGCTGTGTTGGCTCAAAACATATTTTCAGGTGTTAAAATAGTCAGCAGAGTAACTGGCTCCATTATATTTTTCCGCCTTCTCTCCAAGTTCTTTTACAAGATTGCATCATCAGAGAACGGTGGAATAACATTTATTCATTGGCTGTGATGTCAACTGTCAAATCCTTGAATGGCCACTGTTAACCAGAAGAACCAGGAAGCAGAAAGAAGAACAGAACACCGGGCAGCATTGCATGGGTTTTGGTTTGGGTGTTGATTTACATATTTACAATTTTTCACTTGAGAGGTAGACTTGCCCTTTATTGGGTAGCTGCAGCCCAAAAAAAACTGTTTTTAAAGGGACAGTTCAGTGGAAATTATCAATATTTGTTAAATTGTTAGTTTGTATAATGCATACTTAGGTATTCTACAAATTCTGTTCCTTTTTGAAAAATCAGTTGATTTCATACCCTTTGCTGTTCCCTGCTGTTGACAATAGTGAGCTGACATTTCAGGTTCTAACAGTCCTTCTTCCCAGGATGCACCACATCCTGAGCAACTGAATCAAACCCAGGCGCTGGGTCAAGGGCAAGACCATAACGGTCTCTACTAGGGGTCCTGCAAACAGGAAGTCAGTATTTTGGTTGCAGTTATTTATACACAGACAAAATGCTGAATGGGCAGATTAGGGTCATTAGGATGGAAAAATACTGCTCTTTTTTCTGAAAAGCATATGTATTTGCACTGAACTTCCCCTTTAACCACTACTATGGCTACTGGCCAAATTAGCACATAATAGACACATTTTCTATGGTTATGAATTTCCTTCATTGTGCTGAAAAAAAGCATTGGGAAATACCTAGGTGAACCTATTGTGTTTGTTTCATAGTTCCTCTTAGGTACAGTGTTTTTATTGTATAGATCATTAATTTGGCTTAAAGGGGAAGTTCAGTGGAAATACATGTACTTTTCAGAAAAAAGAGCAGTATTTTTCCATCCCAATGACCTTAATCTGCCCATTCAGCATTTTGTCTGTGTACAAATAAATGCAACCGAAATACTGACTTCCTGTTTGCAGGACCCCTAGTAGAGACCGTTATGGTTTTTCCCTTGACCCAGCGCCTGGGTTGATTCAGTTGCTCAGTAGAGATCTGAGCATCTTTGACCCATCCAACAGCCAATCAGTAGAAATTACTGTTAGGAACATTCCAAGGATGTGATGTATCCTGGGAAGAAGAAGGACCGTTAGAACCTGAAATGTCAGCTCACTAATGTCAACACCAGGGAACAGCAAAGGGTATGAAATCAACCGATTTTTCAAAATGGGAGAGAATATGTAGAATAACTAAGAAGTCATTACACAAACTAACAATTTAACAAATATTGATCATTTCCACTGAACTGTCCCTTTAAAGAGACAAATAACTGTCCTTTCTATTTCTTCTTCCGTTTCATTCTTCCTCCTTTTTAGACTGTATCTCCTCCCATAGTTTTTGAGCTAGAGATATGAAATTCAGCATAGACGTGCGGAACACAGAGGAGAAGTGTGCTATTACCTAGAAAAGAAATCTGTGGAAGCGTTACCCATTGTTTGGGTTATTTGTTTCCCCTTGACTATAATGAGAACAATCCTCAAATGTGGATTTTTCGTGGTTTAAAGGGACTGTCCACCCCTCTTTTCAAAAAGTGTTATATTGTAGATAACCCCCCAAAACCTTAACTTTGTTTTAGTCAAAAGTTAGAAATCATCTCACACACACAGCTATTATACTTACATGCTCCTCCTCGCTCCACCGCCGCGGCTCTGCACTTCCGAGTAAGGAAGTCAGTGTTGGGCAGTGACGGTGACGTCACGGCCAATCACTGACTGCCATTCCCGGACCAGTCTCCACTGCGGCTGCTCAAGAACACAAAAAGAACAGAGCAGTCACAGTGGAGACTGGGAGAAGAACCCGGAAGCGGCGGTGAAGCAAGGAGCTTGTGAGTATAATAACTCAATGTGGGAGCCAATTTCTAACTTTTGACTAAAACAAAGTTAAGGTTTTGGGGGGTTATCTACATTATATCACTTTTTGAAAAGAGGGGTGGACAGTCCCTTTAAGGGTCATGTGATCAAAACAGTTTCATGGTCATAAACACAAACACTGAGACCTCCAACCTCCACACAGACACAGGTACACCCACCTAGTGACCTACCTTTCCATTCCCATGGAAGCCATACTTAAAGGTAACTTACAGGGTTACTATAGTCAAAAAAATAATTTTGATCAATAATGTAAAAAGGTTTGATTTTTACACAGGTACACACACCTTCTGACCTACCCATCCGCTTCACTCCTAATGGAAAATTGTGACAATGCTAGCATGACAGTGCTAGAAACTGTTACTCACCAACCACCAATTCTTAGTCCCCATACACACTGTTATTTAAGGCTAAAATACCAACATAAATGTCCCGGAGCCAGGGAGCCACAAGTCGGCGCCTCAATCACCTGTGGTAAATATCCTTACGCGAATTTAATATCGTGTTAGCGCTTCAGAGTACATCCTGAAAAGGATTTACTCACAGTGTCATTTTAAAGCCAGCTATGTAATAAAAAACAAAAAAGTTGTGTGAATACTAACACGCAATCCAAACCAATCTCCTGGTAAAAAGCCATTGGCTACTGCACTGCCATAAGAAGACACAATAGCTGCACAAACATAACAGGTTTAACAATGGTATCTTATACACTATATAATATAGCAATTGAGGTTGAATAAAAACATATGTCCACCTAGTCCAACCTTTATAACCTACTCCTTTACCCTACCTAACAGTTGATCCAGAGGAAGGGGGGGAAGGCATCTGAATAGGGGGGGGGGGAAACCTTCCTGACTCAGCGGTATCAGAAGGGTTCCCTGGATTAACCAGAACTACAGTATATGTATTAATACCAGTAATTCTCAATATTTTTTTGTTTTAGAAACGTATCCAGACCACTTTAAAAAAGCTAATAAACGCCATTACCACATCTGCTGGAAGACAGTTCCTGTTCTTACTGTAAAGAAACCTTTCCTAATCTGAAGCTGAAACTTCTTTTCTTCTAATATTAATGGATGTCCTCTGATAGGACCTATTAGTGAACAATGCATCAGTTTATTATATAGCCTATTATTATTATTTGTAATAAAGTGATCATATCCCTGCAATAGGACTGACCAGTCCTAAACTTGTATTTTAACATTAAATTACAAGAAATTGCTTTAGTGGGTAAAGTTATAAACTGTGCGCTTGCACAGTCACATGGCTAATAATTTTAATGACATCAACTCATTATAGTACATCCCTTTACAAGAAAATACTTACATTTAAAAAAAAAGGGGAAATGCTTTATTCGGACCCACTATATCTTTACATAATGATATGAAGACATCTTAAATTACAAAACTAAGAAAAACAGTACAAAGAATGAATATCAAGAGGAAGAAAAAAATGTGCAGAGTCAAAGAATTTTAAAATTCACTAAATCTGCTCACTATAATTAACTCCTGCCCAAATGCAAACATGGCAGCACTTCCAGAAGTATGTAGGACTATTGTGGCAGTATTGGTTGGGAAGAAGTTTTCTGTATAGAAATTTCAGCTAGATCTTGCAGTAATAAAAGCTGGGTATGGGAATCTTCTAAGAGCTTCATAAAAAAAATAATCATGGAGATTAAATAAAAGTTCTTATCATTAAAAAAGGTGCTAATTTTGCCCCAACTTTGAAAGCTAACGTCTGATTAGTTGAGGCAAAATTAGCACCATTATTAACAATAAAAAATGAATGTATTTTTCACTACTGCAAATATAAAGCAAAACTTCTCCCACTCTCCCACACATGACTGTACATAAAAGGGAGGAAACATTCCTCCTTTTGAAGTTGTGCTTAATGTAGTTCTTTATGCACTGTATAAAAATATCCCATTTTTACAATACATATGTGCAAGTACATCACACATGTGCTGTCTAGCATGCTACAAAGTTCCTCTGCTAGCCACAAACTACAATTGCTTTGCACATACACACCAAAAAACTAGCTTAACTTCCCTTTCTTAAGAGGAAGTAGAGAGTTACGAATGTGGTTTTACTTGTGTTATGTGTAAAGATCAGTTCATACAGAAATACTTAGTTACAATTATGCAGAAGTATAAAACTTAAATACCCTTAGCAGGCCAAGTTTACTTGTTCTTTACTTGTTTTCATTTTGTCAGCAAAGGAACATAAAAAAAAGCAATTTCATATTAGAATGTATTAGAACCATTACCAATGAAAGCAATGCCGAAAGCAATGCACACATGAATTATATATGAATGGCCTAAACCGAAGGCTGGATTGTGTAAGTACTATCCTAAATGACATTGTACCACAGTGTAGCATTATTAGAGGCATTTTGAACCAAACATTTTTCACTGTTTCTGTAAAAGGTAAATTTTGAACGGAATCATTACTAATGAGGGGAATTCTGGAGGTGGACTTTCAGCAGACCATAACAGAACCAGTCAATATATGATGCAGCATTCTAAGGGAGGACTGGGACCTTTTGGCCAGGGCCGCAAATACAGCCATGTGGTCTTTTCACAGTTGATTGAAACATTTTGACATGTCCACTTTGTTAAGGCCACACCTACTTTGTTTTCGTTACACCCATTTTTAAACAACTATTCCCTTTTTGCATTGTTACCTGGATGGGCTGACATTACTTGCAAACCTACTTGTAAAGATGTGCCCATACACACTGGGAAATATAAGATGCCCTGGGGCTGGGGACAACAATACTGGCTAATGAATTTGAGGGCTGACACTGCTAATAAACTGGAGGGATGACTAACACTACTAATGAACTGGAAGGCTGACAATACTGGCTAATGAACTGGAAGCCCAACAATAGTGGATAATGAACTGGAGGTCTGCCAGTACTGGCTAATGAACTGGAGGTCTAACAATACTGGCTAATGACATGGAGGGCTGACAATTCTGGGTGTTTCACTGGAAGGCTTACATTGGCTAATTTTAAAATGCCCACATTGCTCAGAAGAACAAGAATTGTAAACATAAAAAGCCCCATAGACAGTAAAGCCACTAACTGAGTCACTGGAAGAGAAGTGGCATCTGTAAAGGGACTCCAGGAAGCATAACCTGCTTGCACGTATGAAGGAGTAAGGCAGAAGGCAAAATTATCAGGCGCCGGCCGCATAGATCGTTCCTCCTTCCCACCCCCCCAGTACTGAGTAATGCCTCCTAATGCATAAGAGGGGTGCACCATGAACAAACCTTTCTGTTGCTTCATGGTAGACTTGCCCCTGACTGGAACTTCCATTTTTTTAAAATAAACTTTATTGATAATTGTCACTGCTCGGCTCAGTTTTTCTTACAAGACCAGCCTGGTGGCTTTTGCCTCTCTGCCCACTGGCCCAAACCTAACAAAACAGAAACAAATTCCCAAGCAATAAGAGGAGTACAATTGTGCCTGTGTTCTTGATCTACAGAAATGAATCAGATGTTTATAATCGTAGTAGACCAGTAAAAAGGTATAATCTAATTAGTTGAGGAAAATTAACAGCCTGTCATAGCTTTGCACCTCTTATTTAATAAGTTTGAAATATGTCTGTCGCTTACAAATTTTAGATCAGTTTGACTAGAGAATGTGAATTGATATTATTAGAATTAAAATAAATTGATTGTTACTGGTATTAATATACACACAATCACAGTTTATTCAGATTTCCATTTGGAGTCAAGCAGCTGTGTCTTAACTCAAGTTCTTCAATGAAACCTGATGAATTTGTACACTATGTGCATGTGCATAGAGTCAGAGGAAGCGGGTAAGGAGCATAAGACCGGGTAAGTTTTACTGAAGAACGGGAGGTAAGACACAGCTGCTTTACCTCCTGTTCTTCAATAAAACAGAAACCCCAAAAGTAGTTTTCTTACCCTTTAATTTGGCTTTCTATTTCTGGACTGTATCTCCTCCCACAGTTTTTGAGCTAAAGACATGAAAGTCAGTACAGACATGGAGGACACATAGAAGAAGAGAAATCCCAAGCATTAAAGCATAGGGATACATGGCTGAGAGGGAGGGGGAGCAGTATTGCTAGGCAGATTTAAAAATAAATATGGAGAGTGATAGGCTAGGGGTTAAGGGCAAGAGATAGGCTAGGGAGGTTAAACAATGTTGCAGTTTAGAGTAGGGAAGGGAACATTAGTGAGGATAGGGGGAGGGTTCAGGGACAGAGAAGCAGAGGAGACAGAAGAAGTTCCCACGAAGAAAACCACCTGCAGAAAACGGCTAAAGGGGCGCCCAGCAGAGCTGTAACTCACCCTAGCTGTAGCACACTCACTGGGCTTTCCCTGGCAGCCATGGAGAACATCGAGCGACTGCTGCAGGAGCTGAGGACAAGGGGAGATGCCTGGCTCCAAGCAGAACTGCAGAGGATCAACTCACAACCTGAAGCCATCGACATCCAGAGCAGAAGGAGAGCGCGTCCACCAGAACGACTGAGTCCAGACACGGCCCCGGCTGCAGTAAGGAGGAGGAGAAACAGCAGTAAGCCCATTCAATCCCGCCATCCAGGAGCAGCACGAGATCCCGCAAGAAGAAGCAGAGCTGGGATCGCGATGTCATCAGCAGGCACTGGGACCGTGATGTCATCAGGAGGCGCCAGGACCGTGATGTCATCAGGAGGCGCCGGGACGTCAACACCAGGCGCCGGAAGAACGAGGGGGAGCGGGGCTAACAAAGCCCACCCGACCAGCAGCAAAGGGACCAGGAGAAAGCAGGATCCAGCCAGTAACGGGGATCAGCTGGGATTGCTGATTCCCAGCTCAAGGAGACCCAGCACAAGGAGACAGCAGGACACAGAGGCTGCACCTGCAGCAGAAGAAAGATCCCCCTGCTCATCTCACAGAAGGCGTACAGGAGGGATCCCTGCACAGCAGAAGAGGAAGAAGGGATCTTCAAAGCAGCTTCAGAGATCCAGCCTCCACATCCAACGCAGCTGTTTATCCCACCGCAGAGGGCATCATCGCAGAGGACACCAGAGATGAAGAAAACAGCCAGAGCTCCAGCGATGATTTCACTGGACCAGCAATGAGGAGTGCCATAGAGTTCCAACATTCAGCTGCAGAGTCAAGGGTTCCCACGGCAGTCAGCATCGCAAGAGCTGACCAGCTTATCGGTGAGTCCCCTGACGGGGGTCCTGGCACCACACAACACAAATCACCGACAAATTACCAATCAGTACTACCCATCCCAATAGTAGATCCTACAGGGCAAAAGGACAGGATGTTCGGGGAATTTCTAGGGGGACTGAAGGATTTAATGAGGTCCTGGGAAACAAGGCTAGCACCAAGAAGGGGGGAAAGTAGTGCAGATAGAGGCATAGGAGGACAGGCACAGATAGAAGTCGATCCAACCCAGGCCTGGGTAAGCTCTGGACAGGTAGCAGCACAAATAGGTTTAGAAACACCAACAACAAATAGCGCGATAATGGAGCATAGCAAGGGGCAAGAAGATGGGCGAGGTAGGAATAAAGACGGGTTGTCAGATCTATCAAAAGGGGCAACCTACCTTTGCTTTGAGGGCCCTCTGGGCACCCACTTAAAACCAGAGTTGCGGGAGCGTATATGGAAAGGGCAATACGTGGACTTCTTTGCACTTCTACCCACAGAAAGGGTACAGGTGGAAAGGATGACAAAGCAAGAGGAATCAAAGAAGGAAGACGAGGAGTCCAGGAGGGTGCGGCTTATACCAAGAACATTCCATAATTGGCTGCAAGCCTTCCTTATATTTGGCAGCGTTCTGGGCGAAAAGTCGCCAGGCGAATGCCCCGCCTTGTTTTGCTATTTAGATGGCATATTTGAGGCATATAAAACGTTCGGTGGGTTAGCATGGTTAAAATACGATGAGCAGTTCCGCCAAAGGAAGGACAGGCCAGGGATCCACTGGGACCACAGGGACATGGGCCTCTGGTTGAAGCTCAAGTGCCCCAGCCACCCCTCCATAACCCCCTTTCACGGAGCTGCTGGGGGAGGGTGGCAGCCTCCTCCCTCAGCAGTACAAACAAAAAAGGGTTTCTGCTGGGCATTTAACGAGGGACACTGCAAATTTGGTCAGGTTTGCAAATGCAAGCATGAAGGCTCGTAATGCGGGGGGTCCCATAGCTTCACCAGATGTTTTTAAAAAAGCAGACAAACAGGCAGACACACGGGGGCCGCTGGAAAAGGGGAGGACACCAGTGAACATTCACGCAATGGCCCCTTTCGTAAACATTTATAAGGACAGGCAAGCATCCACGCAGCTTGAATGGGGTTTCAGTCAAGGTTTTTTCATCCCATTCAAGGCAGTGCAGACCCCACTAATATCAGGGAATCTTCGATCAGCATTACAATACCCAGACATAGTTGGCAATAAGCTAAACAAAGAAGTTCAAGCGGGGAGAATGGCAGGCCCCTTTAACTCAACACCTTTCACCAACCTAAGGGTATCACCACTAGGTTTGGTTCCCAAAAAGGAGTAGGGAAAGTACCGACTAATTCATAATTTATCCTACCCAGGAGGGGGTTCAGTAAATGATGACATTGAAAAAGAATTGTGTAAAGTCATATACACATCTTTCGACAGAGCAGTCGCCCTACTTCGTCAAGCAGGACAGGGAGCACTGATGGCCAAGACGGATATTGAGTCAGCCTTTCGCCTACTGCCAGTTCACCCCGATTGTTTCCACCTGCTAGGCTGCAAATGGAGAGAGAGATATTACGTCGACAAATGTCTGCCTATGGGCTGCTCCATTTCATGCTCTTACTTTGAAAGTTTTAGCACATTTCTGGAATGGGTGGTCCGACTGGAGGCAGGAATCGAGTCAGTAATACACTATCTCGATGACTTCCTATTTATAGGGCAGCAGGGGACCCAACAATGTAACTGGCTGTTGGAAACAATGAAACAAATATCAGATAGATTCGGCATACCCTTAGCAACAGAAAAACTGTCCAACAGACAAAACGGAAGGTCCAACTACAGTATTGAGCTTCCTGGGAATTGAACTAAACTCCATCGCATGGAATTCAGACTTCCCACACAAAGGGGCATATTTATAAAAGAGCGAAAAGTAGCGAAATATTTTCGCTTTTCGCCAAAAAGACAGTTAACGCTATCTATAAAGGTAGCGTTAACGAATGGCGAAACCGTTTCCGCGAGCTATCGCTAAACCCTTTTCGCCTTACTTCGCAATGGTAATTTTAGCGAAAAGGGAGCGAAAAGGCATAACGCGATTTATAAAAGAGCGAAAGGTGGTTTTTGCGTTAAAAAGAGCGAAAGATTAGCGCGACCCTGAAGGTGGTGAAAAGTCATTGTTTGAGTGAAAAGGCATTCTAATGGGTAATATGCCTTGAAAAAGCGAACGCGCATTAGAAGGGCGATCGCGCATTAGAATGTAATATGCCTTGGAAAAGCGAACGCGCATTAGAAGGGCGATCGCGCATAAGAATGTAATATGCCTTGGAAAAGCGACATTAGAAAGGCGAACGCACATTAGAAAGGCGAACGCACATTAGAAAAGGCGACCGCGCATTATAATGGAATATGCCTTGAAAAAGCGAACGCACATTAGAAAGGCGAATGTGCAGTGCAAAAGAAAATTGTATTCCAATTGAGAAATTCTAAGAAGATTGACTAAATAAGACATGGCTGACTTCTTGGTAAATGTGAGGTGGCCATTTTGAATTTGACATCATTTTCTAGTGGGCTTTTCTGGTTTCGAATGGTTTTCGCAATGCAGTCTTCTTAGATGCGTTAAGTTTTCGCTGCGATACTTTTCGCTCTTTATCGCGCCCGTTCGCCTTTTTCAGCCGCGAAGTGTGTTTTTTTCGCTTTTTTATAAATAAGGCGAAACGAAGCCCCAAATGGCGCTATTTTCGCTGCGATGTGCTGCGCTAATTATTTGGCGAAAAAGAAAATCCTTTATAAATATGCCCCAAAAAGTACCAGAACTAAAGACACTTGTTTTACAGGCAAAACACTGTAAAAGTTTACCTTTGCACCATGTGCAGTCTCTGCTGGGGAGGTTAAACTTCGCTTGTAAAGTCATGCTGATGGGCAGAATATTTTAGGAAAGGCTCACAAAGGGAGGATAAGTGTAGGCCCATTACATTTGCAATTCTGAAAGCATTGTTAACACACTGAAGGAAGTCTGTTTTTCAGAATACGAAGAGCTGCTGTTTAGGGCAGCGTTCACGTTGGCATTCTTTGGAGCCTTTCGCATTAGCGATCTTCTGCCTAGGTCGAAGAGGGACAAAGGGGGCATACAGCTGGCGGACATCTCTTTAGCAGAACAACAAGTAGGGATCTGGCTAGCAAGGTCGAAAACGGATCAAGGTGGTAAAGGAAAATGTGTCAGAATAACAGCCACAGGGGGCGAAGCCTGCCCAGTAATGCCATTAAGGAAGTTCATGGAACAGAGGCCAACAGGACAGGGCCCCCTTTTTACACACATAGATGAAACATCTCTCCCACGATATCAATACATCTCGGTATTAAAAAAAGGCCTAGCAGTTCTGGGTTTAACGTCCAAGGAATTCGGATCCCACTCATTCCGCATAGGCGCAGCAACAGAGGCAGCACAAAGGGGCTTAGGAGATGAAGTAGTAAAAAAGATAGGTAGATGGCAATCAGAGAGATTCCGGACCTATATCCGTCCACATAAATCCCTGATATAGCAGAGAAGAGAAACGGGAAGGGGGGCCCAAAAAGGTACGCATTATATACACTGGGTAATATGCTTCTCTCCCTATAGATCCACCGGAAGTCCTATGGATTATGGGACATTTGTTTGTTCACCATGCAGCCAAGCATAGGAAGGAGGGTAGACAGTTAGGCTTCCAGAAAAGGGTAATTTCGGTCCATTGGTTGGGGCGTAGGGGGATGCTCTGGCTCAATCTGTTGCCCCAGTTCTTGGAATGAGTTAGAATCCACCTAACATTTTGTTGATCCATTTAGGGGGAAATGATCTCTGTTCAGTCCCCAGTAGAGTTCTGATGAAGGACATAAAGAGTGATCTGTTGAGACTTTGGGCGGCTTTCCCTGCAATGCGGGTGATCTGGTCTGAAATTACGACCCGCCTGCACTGGAGGGACTGTTGATCATACAAAGCAGTGGAGAGGACGAGAATCAAGATCAACCGGTCCATTAATAAATTTGTAGTCAGGAATGGAGGGAATTCCATTAGTCACAGGGACCTCGAGATAGAGAAGGCAGGATGGTTCTCAAAGGACGGGGTAAACCTCAATGAGATGGATATGTTTAATTTTGATTTAAGGGATGGAATAAAAATGCCCTGGGCTGTATGGGGGAACAGGCAGCCCTAAGGTGTCTGGTCTTCCTGTTATGGCAGTTGGTCACTGGAAGCCGGCTGGTGTGGAAAGTGGTGGAGGTAGCCCATGGGGTGGCAGCTCCGGAATATCCTGGTTTGGACCATAGGGTATGGGGACGGCATATCCCAAAAGGTGCTCATTGAGTCGGTGCAGCCACGACTGATAAGCAAATCCAACGGTAGCTTCCAGTGAGCCACGTTACAGTGTTAAATGTTTAAAATGTTTTAGTAAGAAACAATGTTATTTATTTTATTAAGAAGTGACATTTGGAGATTCGTGTAACAAATTTGTTAACTAAATAAAGCTGTGACCCCTTTTGATCCAAAAAGTCAGTTGTCGAATGCGTTATATTTAAGGGAGGTCGGTAGGGTTCTAAGGGGTCAGCTAGGGTAGAAATCAAAGGGGAAAATGGGTTATAGGGATGGTTAGGCGCATCCATCATATCTCAGCCATGTGCTATTATATAGCTAAGGAATCAATTAAAGAATTTTTGAGTTATCAGTGAATTTATGGTAATTTTTACACATAGGGCCATATTTAGAAAGGTGTGGTAATGCTATTGCGATCCCAATTGTAAAATTAGTATTTCGATCAAGGTTGTACATTTACAATTGCGATCGTAATGGCATGCTGGCCTATACAATATCATTGCTGTAGTTTACTATCACATGGTTTTGTACGGCTGAGCGGCCGCAGCCACGCATTGAAGGTAACCTGTGGTATCAGTGGGTTCCAATACTGCAGGTTAGAGATTATGAGCCATATTTATAAAGGCGCGGTATCACTTTTTAGTGATACCGCACCTTTAACTATTGGTTTAACGATCATAAAACTGGTTGTTTGTTTTTGAGTGCTTTAACGATTGTTAATTTATGATTGCAGACATCCCACCCTGCCACTTCAAGCTTTCCTGGCAGGGTGGGGGAAGGGGGCGTGGTGCAGGGGCGTGACATCATGCAGGGGTGGGGCGTGATGTCACAAGCGGTCTGTGTTCTAGAGGTGGTGGGAGGCAGGGTTAGGGAGGGGTTAGGGGCGTTCCTGGGCTTTCCGAGGGCATGGCCTTGGAAAGTGGGTATGACTCATCTCCTATCAAATCCGGGAGTCTGGGCTGGTCTCATGGGAGTGCAGGAGACCACCCCAGAATGAGATGAGGGAAACTTCCGCACGATCCGGGAGGAGTGGGATACCTGCGATCGTTATGGCCATACACAAACCGTTAGTTAGACAAAACAGGCATCTCAGCTCAGGCCCAGGATCGAACTATGTCTCTCTAACACACACACATACAATTATAAAATAAAAGTGATAAAATTACAAAATAAAATCACAATAATACATATTTATTAAATAATTAAATTTAGTCAAAGAGAAGTTTGAAATCAAAAGTGTCACTGTGGTCTCTATTTAAAATTCAAACATGCCTAGGATGATGTATCTAGCTTTTCTAGATCTTAAGTTATAGGCTTGCAAATTTACACTTTCTGGTCTGTCCTGTGTTTCTGAGCCTGTGAAAGGCACATGATGAACTATGTAGAAATCCCCACAAAATCAATCTTTTGTAAAACTAGTTTCAGACCTACAACCATTCTCTGTTCTATGCTCTACCTATGGACTCCTTAGGGAGAAGTTTAGGGCAGGGCTTTTGATGTAGCTGATGATATAAGTGAGCATGCTCAATCCTGAGACTTGAGGGTAGAGTAATGGCGATTTCACAGCTCACAGTGCTAGCAGGAAAAATCACCCTGTTTACTGCTGTAAGTTTGGATAGACTGCAGCTAGAAGCATAATCCTAGATTCATTTTAAAGGTAGGTGTGTGCTCTTTTTAATTAAGGCACTTGCATGGAGTCCATAGTTCCCCTTTAATAGAGGTTTGTGCAGCCATGGCTTTTTGACTTCCAGAATGTGGCCTCTCAAGCCAATTTAAAAGTTTCTACTTAAAACTAGTGCATTGTTTGGAAGTAATGGATGTTATTTTGGAAATTGGAATTATAGTTTTACTGAAAGTAAAAGGTTACTTTAAGAGGTAATCCTTGCTGACCTTGTAATTATAAGCTCAATTAATAGTGTTAAGAGCACAAAATTCTGAGGAAGCAAACCTCTAAACAAAAAGTTATAAAAAAAAACAGATTATGATAAGGAAACTGAAGTTTTAATATCTTGTTATGAACATTCAGAACGATATTTTAGCTCCAGGGGCAGAACTTAACTTCTTACTTACCAGTGATTCTTAAACTGGCCATACAGATGCGATCCTACAGCATGTGTGCCGACAGATACCAATGTGAAACACAGACCCGATTGATCCCCATACACAGCAAAATCTTATTGGCTCCTTCTACTTCAAGTAAAGGGAGCCGATAACGATTGACAGAAATGTTCCTACTACGGCCATTCGTCGGCATTCTGATCGGTCGGGAAAAGCTCCTACACACATTTTGCTGACACGCAGGTATATCTTTTAGTTCGGATTCTATTAAAAAGTAAAGACATACATACTTTTAATCAGCAATTTATGTGTTATATGTCGGCAAATGAGTATTAGCTTGAAGTTTTTCTTTAATTCTCATTTAAAGGACAACTATACTGTAAAAATTAACGTTTTAGAAATTAAGATTAACTGGTATATGGAGGTAAGATTGGGTATTCCCACCTCCCATTATTGTTTTATTGAGGAGCTACAGCCCATACGGTTTTCATCTGCCAGGTTATGGCCCTGGGCTTTCCTGTATTGAAGATAGTGCTGAAGCACCCAGGAAGCCTGGCAGAAGGAGTTTTCATTGTGCTTCCACTCCTTATAGAAATTATATTGGGAGATAAAAAGTACCAATCATACCCCCCTGCCCCAGCTACTTTTCATTTTAACCGTTGTTTTAAGTAAATACGTAGTATAGTTTGGTTTGTTTAGTTTTCTGTTGCATTTTGGTGTTCTGCCAAATATGGCACATGATTTACAGCATGAAGTCACCGTCATGTCAACAAACCTTCCTTCCTTGTCTGACTAATGTACAGCAAGCCGTCACAGCACAAGGAGTAGTCAGGTCAAAGTACTTTACATTCATTACATCAAAATCTGTTAGAAAGGTCATTTCATGTTAATAAACTGTTGCAATATACAATAAATAAATAAAAATCCCAGACTAAAAATTAAAATTCTCACTTTCTTACTATGCACATAATTTGTAGCATGAAACTCTATTTTTTTTTATGGTTGAGTAGGTTATCTACAAATCACAAAATATAACAATGTATTTCATTTTCATAAAGCTTTTTAAATGACATGGCATTCTTTAAATGGATAGCTGCATCCCCATTGTACTGTAACAAAAAACACAATCACCTATATTTATGAGCAATAAACATGACTCTAACCCTTTAGCTAGTATCAGTAAATACACATGCACGCCTATTCACCAGAGGCTGTGCGTCAGATTCTCATTAAGTATTTAATGCCAGTTATCTTATGTGGAGTAAGGTTTATCAAGAGCCACATAGCCTCTGGTGAATCTTATTTGGGAGATTCGTCCTGAGCACCCGCAGCTCTGGGTGAATCTCCACAACTATGTTGCCGTGAGGTTTTTTTGGTGCATTTCCCAGGCTTTTGCCTTGTCCTGTTCCTAAATGGTATGTGATCTACACAAAAAACAGCAATTGTGTAGGTTGAACAAAATTAACTGCATTGCTTTGCATGTATAGTGAGACTATGAGGGTGATGCATTATTGGCTGCTAACTGGCCAAGTAAGTCTAAAACCCTGCTACCTTATGTATTATCGGGTTAGCATGGAGTATATATCTATCTATCTATATTATAAATCCCCTGCATATATCTACAATCTCTTATGTTAGTGGGAGATAGCCGTGCATGTGCAAAAGAAGGAGCTCCTAATTGCAACCACCCAGGCATGTAGGCGTAAACTTCCCATCTCCCTGGGAAATAGATTAAAGAACAAATCCCAATAATTGTGAGGTGAAACAGCTGTTAATTAGGTAGTATAAAATCCAGTCTGGTTGGTTTATATTTTATATTGTAGCTTTTATTCTTTAAAACTGGAATGAATATTCAGTAATATTCTTACTGTTTAAAATAGCTAGTCCAATAATACCTTTCAGGTGTTTGACATTAAATATACCTTATACTATATCATTGATCCTGTCTCTCTTTCTCCTTGTGGCTGGTGATGCAATTGTAAAAGTCTAATATATAGGCGGATTTACCGAGAGCTCCAATTGAGAAAGTATAGTAAGTAATATCTGTGGTACTAAGTTACATCAACTGGACTTTAAAGTTCATACAGAATCTGACTGGCCTCCTTAATTCTGAACACTATTTGAGATAAGGAAATAGAAACAAATAAAAACAAAAAGTAAAAAGATAATATTGCAGTTGCTGCTCTAGGTAGATCCCAGTTGGGTTTTACCTGCTGACTGACTTTACCTGCAGCTGTCTGGTAGCATTCAAAAGTCCCACTAAAAGTGTTGCAACCACGATATAAAATTGATTGTGGCAGCTGCCATGCAACCACACAATACCCTTCTTAAAATCATGCTAACCATTATTAAATAGGACTGGAACAGAAACATTTTAATTCTCTGTCAATTCCCCTGGCAGTGGTTTAGAATATTTCTGGAGAATAACCTGAACCAAACCTTAAAGTGTATGTATACTGAAAAAATGACTTTGCATCATCTTAATCTATAAATAAATACATGTAAGTAGCACTTACTCTAAGGTATGTGTGTTGCTGCATGCCTTCAATAAAGTACTTTTTTTGCTCAGGCTCTGACCACTGACCTGGCTATTTTCCCCCATACCAACTGTCAATACTGCATACAGTATACAGCACACAAACTGTCAAACCATTCCAGCTACTACAAAACTGCTTACTGCTTTAGAATGACTTGCACATGAATCTGTTAGCCCCTATGCAATAATACCCTTAACACCTGGCTGTGATATGCTAATTGGGATTTTCCAGGGTACATAATTGGCACATTCTGAATTGAGAAAGCCAGTCAGATGACTAGCGAAACGTATTCAAGAACTAAACTTCAAGTCCAGTTGATCTAATTGAATACAACAGATATGTCTTTTGAAATGTATTAAACAGTACAAGACAGTGTCCTGGTGAGTGGGTTTAATCCCCACTCAGAATTAACCCACTCACCAGGACTTGTACTTGTAAGTTTCTTGGACTGTGCTCATGGACTTTTCAGTATTCTTTCTTTTATCCCATTCTACTCTCACCTGTGTGTTACCTTTTATGTTCAGTAAGTTAACTTATTTTTCTATATATTTTTTATGCACTCTTTTGTTATCTTTTAATAAATGATATAAAGTTATTAAAAGGCTATTGTCCTATTCTGAGTATATCCCAAAACAAACAAAAGTATTGTTTAGGTATATATATATATATATATTGTAACATTTCAGGTAGCACGGACCGTTGTCTCCCAGAAAAGACAGCCTTTGGGCACAATTTAACATACAGAAGCAGGCAACAGTCTTTGGTTTGATTTTCAGACTGACCTCAGTCAGTTTTATTTAGGATATTAGCTCACACAATAAAATAATAAATCCTATGCCACACTGGCCTAACTAATACAAAATAAGTATCCCTGACTGTTTGAACACTCACAGTCCAGTACTCACACACCTCTGTCTCTCTCCCTGGAGAATTAGCTGGTTGGACCCAGTCTCCTACTGGGGTTTACAACTCTGACACTCAGAGGTACTGGTCTGCCTGCTTGCAGACCCACAGGCTCCTTGCCTGATCAAACTCTCCTCCCAAAACAGGGAATTAATTTATCTAAACTGGACTGGACCAGCACTGAAACCATTTACCATTAGTGTCTTGTGCCACAATAAAGCAAACTATATCACAATTTAAATCATTTTATGACTTTCTTACATTTACACCTTTACAATATATATAACTGTGTATAGAGTAATAGGTGTGGATAACCTTTTTCTTACAGGATTGTATAATTTAGGGGGTGTGGATAACCCCATAGATACATTTAGCAGGTCATTCTGCTGATTTTGGAATGTGGTGGCAGTGAGCATATAAATATTGAGAAATATTACGCGTATATTATATCATTTGTTCACTACCCCCTCCTTGTCCGTTCTGTTTTATGAACCTGTTGGTTATTTAGAGTGTGTGTTCCGATAACTGATAGGTGGGTAAGTGGACCGGACAGGGGGGTTCGTGACAAAACATACTTTGCCAAGGGCTGTATCGTGCCTCAGTTTACTTGTAGTATTTGGCAATAAAGACAAGTTTTGTTTCTTTTGAGCCTTTTTTGTCTGGGAAACATTCATATGGGTAAGGCTTCTAAGAAACACTAAAATGTGGAGAAACTCTTAAACACCCTGTAAAGGTGGGCAGATAAAAGTGGTATCTGTTGGCACACATGCTGTAGGGACCACACACATGGATCTGACTGATCCTCATACATGGTATAGGGATTGGATGGCTGTGTGGCCATACACAGTATGATCGGATCGGCTCTCTTTACTTTAAGTAAAGAGAGCCGATATCGACCAACGGAATATTTCTGTTGTTCCTGACCTATTATAATGCCGACTTCTTCTGCGCTATGATCGGTGAGGAAGAGCCCTTACACACTGACGATAAAGGGTAAATCCCAAAAGGTGTATGGGCACCTTAAGGCTCTTGTCAGTCTTTTCAGACTTATTCCTAAGCTGGTAGCTTTAGTTTCACAGACCTTACTCAACGGCATAAAATTCCTAGAGATTCTTTTTAAGCTGTTGCTTTCTTATTATTGATTATGGGATTCTAATTCCCATTCTGCACATGTGTCTCCAGATCTTGATTTTAATTAAAGACAATGCCTTGTTAAAATATCTTTCTAGACTATCATAGTTTACCAAGATGACATGATTAAATTCTCCGCTGATCTCCAATTTTATCATCTGATTTAGAAAAAATGTCTTGAAAAATGTATGTTTACATATCCTTAGTTCCCCTTTATGAGGTAAATTATTTCTGGAAAAGTTCCTAACACACTTAGATAAATACTCCAGAGATCCTCAAATAGCCAAAGTCTTTAGGTTTTAAAGTAACTCACTACCTCCTTACAATACACACTTGTATAGGTTTTGCATGTTAAGGAATTAATTAGACGGTGCACCCTGGGACGGATTTATAAAGCAGATGTTGTACATACAATGTAGTAGAATTCTGTTTTTATGTCAGATATTTCATTTTAATATACTTACAGGGAGATTCAATAAAAGTTCTTATCTTTTAAAATGGTGCTAATTTTGCCCCAACCAATCAGATGTTAGCTTTCAAATGTTAAATAAGATCTGATTGGTTGGGGCAAAATTAGCACCATTTTAAACGATAAGAACTTTTATTGAATAACCCTGTTAGTGCTGTGTGTTCATAATACTGTGAATGATCCTACTGTAATATTAAATAAGAGAAAGTAGGGCACTGATGAGCAGGATTGTGTGTGCACAGATAAATGCTACTCCAACTAGAGGTGCACCCCAATTAGAACAATTAGAACATAAAAAACAGAGGACAAAACACAATCCGAAATTTATATTCCAATACACGTATACAAGGCCCTATGTTAATATCACATTAATATATGGGTATAGGTATAACATGCAGTTCAATAAGCATAAAATGTAAGGAGAAATCAAACCCAATCTTAGAACATCAGACTGGCAGATCGCTAGTAGCCACAGTATAGCAGTGCCAGGTTAGGGCAGGGGGAGCAATTCAAAATAGAACGAAACACCAGACACGTTTCGTCCAACAAACGGACCTCCTCAATGAACATACTGTAAGTATGATGTGTCAGGAGCTTGCTAAGATTGCCTAATATTTAAATACAGGATATTGAGCAACAGCCCATCCCTTTTCAGTTTTAAGTTTGTCTTTCTAGCAGCTGTTATAAGGCTAATATAAATCTATATCATCTCTGATGTCCAAAATTTAAGCTAGTTGCTAAACAAACCAGCAATTATTCACATACCTTATCCCATGCTGCAAGTGAAATTCTATCAGGCTTTCAGCTGCCCATTATACTTTATATATTGAGGTAGAATTTGGAGACATTATCACTGTTGCAGATAAGGACATAGACATACTACCATACTAGGTGCAGAAGGCCAGAAGCTCATTTAGGTAATGGCTACATAAGGATTATATATATATATATATATATATATATCATTATGCTATATATTATTATTTAATATATATTAATACATGTTTACACTGAATTGCTTTAAAATCCATTCTTTGTCATCATTGATGTCAAAAATATACATCAAAAAAAAGTGTAAAAATATAAATAAACATTTTCATGGTAAAAAGGCAATCAGTAGTCTTGTGATCCATGTGATTTGATATATTTAATGATGAGATATTAAATATCAGCCTACATTACAAGCACCACCTAGCTGGACATTTACATGGCAGCGAGATCAGAATGTATTCTGTTCATTCCTAGCAGGGTAAGCCTGTGGGCGCTGAGCAGGTTAACAGATAACCTGTTCAGTCAATTCAACACTGGAGGAAAGCCTTTAGTGATTTAAGGGAGGAGAGGGCAGAATTCTGGCAGCTGCAGCCTCAAGCATAAAAATAAAGGTTGACACTTGTACTGAGCATTATGCAAATCACTGGTATTCCATTTCTCCCTAGCCCTTGGCAGTCCCATTCTACAAAGAAATCCTTTGTATCTCAGTCTCCTTGTGTACTCGAAGTTCACAACAACACATTGTCATATGACAAGAAAACCATTAACCTGAGCAAGAATACTACTGTAAATACTATGAATGTATAGAGCAGGTGAACAAGTTAACAAAGTGTAAAACTGGCAATATACAATCACTCACCATATTCCTCGCTGAGTTGCTATTACTTTATTTATATTGGTATATCCCTGTCTTTATTTTTGTGTGCTAGTAAAAAGGATTTTGACATTGCATACAGGGCGAGTTGAATTTGTGGTGGAATTTAGGGTTATTATTTATTTAAGTAATTTATAAAGCCGCATTGAATTTACACTACTTTTTATGCCACACTTTTAAAGGGCATGTCTACCCTTAAAAAAACTGGTGACTGGTAAATTGTCTGCCTGTAACCCCAAATGAAATGAATCATAAGTTATCTATTTGTTTCCCCCCTCTGCTCGATGAGCTTTTTATTAGCTTGAACATGTGCAGAAGGAGAAGCAAGGGAAACTGCAGTCAATTATTGTCTGTGATATCAGCAGCTACAGCCTTGATTGACTGCATGGAGGTAGGAGAAAGCTTACTTTGCCAGAATGAAGGCAATTAGCCAATAATTCACGTGTCTTACTATCCTCTTGCACTGCAATCCGTGTATTGTTGCACAATTGGAGCGCCTATGAGGAGAGCTGCAGCCGCGATTTCCGATTGGTTAGCACAATGTTAAGTCTCGCTTTGCAAAGCAATTTACCAGAGGCCGCGTGGGTCTTAGCGGGTAAGTATTTAACGCCAGCTATAGCCAGCTAATACTTATGTGCGGGCGAGATTCACCCAGAGCCGCGCAGCCTCTGGTAAATCCCATAAGCTAGATTTGCCCAGAGAATTTGCGGCTCTGGGTGAATCTCCCTGCTAGTGTGAACAGGCCAACTGTACAACACTAACGTGGGCTTTTTAACACGCGATTGGTTCCTGATCGGATTGAATGTTAAAATGCTGTAGTGTGGCCTAGCCTTTTATATCTTATTAGAAATGCATGTAATAAGCTGATAAAAATAGCAATTGCAGGCAGATAACTGACAAGGACAAGTCACCAGGGTAGATACTGTATATCCTTTAATATAAGTGTATATTTTTGACATTATTTACACCAAGTTTGAGATGTATACAGGGAGATTCAATAAAAGTTCTTATCGTTTAAAATGGTGGTAATTTTGGCCCAACCAATCAGATCTTATTTAACATTTGAAAGCTAACATCTGATTGGTTGGGGCAAAACTAGCACCATTTTAAACGATAAGAACTTTTATTGAATAACCCTGCCAGTGTAAATGCATTTTTAGGTAGTGTTGTGACCTAGTTTTTATTGAATGAAATGTGTCATTTCTATATTAATATTAAATAATAGGCATGGGATGTTTAGTAATTAATTTAAATGCACAAATAAAATCTGCTCCTTTATAAATATGGCCCTAACTGAGAAATAGCATAACCATCGAGTTACACAACAAATCACTTTTAATGTTATAGCGACCTTGCTTTAGTTTCTACTCTCTGTGACTGAAAGAATGTCATTCTGTTTAACATGCCTTCTATTTAAAGTTTAATTGTCCCCATTTAATTCACAACTCAACATGAAGCCATTCATTTTAACATTTAGGGATTATTTTGAAACATCTTTTTCTCTCTCTTATTGCCTTTATTGCTACACAGCCATTTTAATCCCACGCAATTTACATACAGAAAAAAGGTCAACAGCATTCAGCAGGCTATGGTAATATTCCTGCCAAGCAATAAGTGGTTGCAGTTCTGTACTATTAATTGGTTTCCCACTGTCAAATCTTTTTTTTAAATAGAATTGTACCATAAACTCTTACAGTCAAAGGACACTGCAACACCTTTTGTTAGTAAAGAACCCATAGTGCCATGACATTAACTTAGATTACCAATGCCCTATTCTGGAACACTATCAAATGTGCAATCCATATAAGATCTCATCTTCAAGAAGGTAGCTTTAAGGTTCATTTAAAGGTAAGAGGTGGTATGTCTATATGGACTCCAAATATTAAAGGACGCTGTTTATGATCTTTAGTAGTAAAACAGTTGTGGGTAATTCATTTTCCCAGAGAGTCACATGTGAAGTCAGATCTGTTCGACATTAGTTAAATGTCATTATAACAAATTGTAAGAGTTACAGTTTATGGTTAATTGTATGATTTTAGTTATTAGTTGCTACAACAAAAAAAAACATACATGCTACAAGAGATTTTGGGGGTACAACAACTACATACCATGTTATATTGTGAATAAAAGCAAAGAGTCATACTCCTATGAACTTGGTAGATGGCTTTATGTTTGTGCATTGATTTTGTTATTATCCATGTACGGTAATGTTATTTATCTTGTTAGAACTACTTGCTTACTCCTCTTGTCTGTAAACTGTATACATAAATACATACTGTACATACATACAAAACCAAATTTATCGTGCTATAGGATTACAAAGAAAGGAAGTAATCATTAAATAGCTTTGCTGATATAGATTTGCAGTATATTTCCTAATCTGAATACACAATATGTTTGCACTAACTGGCCTGGGAATGAGAAGAATTTGTGGCAAGGCTTGTGTTGAAATAAATTGTGTAATCAGTTTGCATAGGTCTGCAGCTTTAAAAAGGAATTAAGAAGTCACCTAGGAGCCTCATGACCTATATAAACCTGTGTACTACAGTCAAATATTATGTAGCAATTAGTCCAGCATCTTAAAAAAAAAATCAAAATAAGCATATAGCTAAAAGCTTGAAATCACTAGCAAAAACATTCTGGGGAAAGGTTCTCCATGCATATGTTGGGAGAGGAAATCAAACTGATGACAAGAGATTTTATGATGGCAAAATCCAATTTTTGATTAACTATACTATTTTTGTGTGTATATATATATATATATATATATATATATATACTATATATATGTATATATATATATGTGTATATATATATATATATTGCCTTTACATTTATTAGTGCCACCATCCCTTTAACTATTAAAGACTATGGAAGTGACTCATCTACATGTTTTCTCCTTTAGAGCTGAAAAGGTAATGTGACTCACGCTCAAAGAATTTCAAACACAATAATGTTTTGTGCTGTGATGATATTTTTAAATAAAGAGGACTGGAAACCTACCATTAGTGTCTTGTGTTACTCATTTCCCAAGAGCTTACTCCTGAAGAAATATATACATTTATATTTGAAGCAAGATCATACTGTATAAGGATTCTAGTGCCAGACAGATAACCAGTTTATGGATGTACAAGGGAGCCCACAGGGGCAAAAAAACTCTAATGAAAATCCTATTCCTAGCTATGGGTCTGAAAGTAAAGATGCAGAATCTTCAATTTATAAATATTCTAGCAATACTGCCATGTTTGGAATTGATGACTAATACAGTTAATGAATGAAAAATTCCACGAATCCCAGTCTGCTGTAAAAGAACTGAAATGTAATATGATGGAATCCAGTCTGCATTACTATTGCCTACCATCAGCCAGCTTGTGTTAAAATGGTTGAGCAGAATACAGGGTTATTCAATAAAAGTTCTTATCGTTTAAAATGGTGCTAATTTTGCCCCGACCAATCAGATCTTATTTAACATTTGAAAGCTAACATCTGATTGGTTGGGGCAAAATAAGCACCATTTTAAACGATAAGAACTTTTATTGAATAATCCTGATCTCTCATGAATGGTTAGTATTGGAAAACAGTTCCATTTTAGTGACAATCCTGGGACTTTACTTTATATTTGTACATTTATTTTTCTTCTATGTAAATTCTATTTTTTTGCTTTCTGCATATTGCCTATATTTATTAATTAACACGTATTGCGTGTTAGAATGCCAGAAGTACTGGACACAAGCTTTGGCCAGAAGGACATAAATGAGTCACATATTGTAATGTACGGCTTTGTAGCATACATTATACATTCTTTTTGAAAGGTGTTCAAGGAACAATTTGCTCAGTTCCTGAGGTGAATTTGGCACAGAGCTCCATGTATAACACAGAACAAGTTCATTCACTCATTGCACCTGTTATGTAAACTGGCTATCTGGTAAAAGTAAAAGGATTGAATTCTGATCATGAAGGGTAATCCATCGAACCACATGGTGTGGTATTGCATTTATAGTTATTTTCTGCAGAAATATTGCAGTTATTGATTATTTTTATTGCTACATAAAAATTTTAGGAATGTAGGTTTCTCTTTTGTAAAAAATCGTTACTGTGTGCGCAATTCACAGTATTATTGTTGGCTGGGAAATAAAAACAAACTGTAACAAACAAGAACCACAAAAGAGTCAACCATTGGGGTAGCTAGAAATCACTATAATCTCCCTGCTTCATCTACAGCAGTTATTTGAGTTCAGGGGTTAAATCTGTGGCAAGGAAAGTAATATGTTGGGATATACCTAGCGTCCAGGCCCCCCTGCAGTCACAGAAGCAGCTCACTCATGTCGACTCTGGAGTCAGTGGATTACAATACAACTGCATTTTCATATTCAATCCATTTTATTTTTAAGCAGAGTTTACAACAGATGTATTTGGCTATCAGGGCAATAAGTCCCACAGTATTCTAGTAGAATGGCTTTCTTATGAAAGAGTGCATGGAAATAATTAACAATAAAACACCACTCCCAAATAGATAATCATTGCTCATAGCCCTTACCCATTGGAACTCTGTGCATACTAATGGATTCCAAAAGGATACTGCATGAAATAATGGGTAGTATTCCTTCATACTGACATTTTATGTGGTGGCTGATAGAATATTGTTTACTTCACTGCAATATTGGGGATATAGAAATAAACAGGTAGATGAATTTATATTGCTACTTACGTGACCTCACGCCCACAATGCAGGAAACATTATGTAATAGAGCTGGGATTTTTTAAATGTACCAATTAAAATACCAATGTTTTTGTATTGGGTGCCCAATGCTGTTTCCGAAAAAGTACTGGAAACATCACAGACCCTACAAAACCACTAGAAAAAAACACGCTAACCCGATATCACATGATAACATGGGTTTTGCACTATTTTGGATTATTGCGCCCTATAGTATATCTCCCTGATAAAAGGGCACTCTGTCTATTTGAAACAGATATTCATGTAGCCTAGTTACATAAGCATACACACTACAGAGGGTGCAAAGCTATGACCTACTAGGTAGGGTTAATTACTCTTACCTTCACACCTTTTAGTGTCTGTCTTTCCCCTCCCCCCCTACTCCCACATCCTCCAATGATGACAGACAGATACATTTGTATAATTGGTCACAGACTTTACTCAATTTTCAGAACAACACATGCCACGTGAGCTCCCCTTATAGTAGCTAATTAACAGGATATATCAATGACCACTGGCATTGATATATCCTGTTACAAATACAACTGCCTGTATCTATTCTGGCAGACTTCCAAGGATCCTGCCCCAAGCTGTGACAAATCTGGCCAGAGCTTCATTGAACCTTAAGCATATGCACAATCAGCTGTTTAAAAGTCTGGAACCGGACATTAAGTTATTTTCAGTCATTTGAACAGCTGATCATGCCACTGAGCATCTATGACCAATTCCAGTTGCAAGGGTAACCTTAACATGCTAACCAGGGGAAGTGAGGGATGGTGGGATGTTCCTCTCCTGAAGGGTGTCAGCTGGAAAAGGTCCAACCCCTGCCCAGCTATTGGCCAATCCCAATAGTCCTGCCTCACCTGGTCATGTCTCCCCTCCCCTAACTTTGTTCGGTTCGGGATCCCCTTTTTCTACCTATTTTTACATTTTAAAAAGTGTTCATTTGTGCTTTATTCACAAAAAAAGAAAGTATTACAGTAAAGGAAAACAGGGCTATTCAAATAAGACTTAACAAAAAGAATAATCGGTTTTCCATTACTATTAGAGTGTTGTGGATAATTCAGCAAAAATAGACCATTTAGTACATTGTCAACAAACAATGGGGCCTAACCTTACCTATTCCTTTGATGGATAATGCGCCCCTTATAGTGTAAAGCAGGGAATTCGGTGATTGTATATCCTTATGTTATAGTGTTATAGTGGTAAGAAGTGCATTATTTCTTATAATAAAAAACTTTTTTTAATTGTAAAAAAATGTTGGCAGTGTTTCTTTAATAGAGATGGCCGAACTTTCAAATGTTCTGTCCGTTTTTGAACGTTCGAACTATATGGAAAGTTTGAAAACCAGACCCATTAAGGTTAATGGGAGTCAAATAGTTCGAAAAGTTCGAATAAAATACAATAAAAATATCAATGGTAACTTAATGTAAATAGCTGTGGGACCTGGGAAATGGTCTGGGGAACATGTTCGAATATCCAGGATTTTCGAAAAATCGATTTTATTCTCACGCGTGCTACTTTCGAGCTCTCGCGTTCGAACATTCGATAATTATCCCATTAACGACTCGCAGATCCGATAATTCGTTATTTACTCGCGTAATTTTACTTACAGATTCGATAATTCGATATTTACTCGCGTATTGGTATAATAGACATTTTACTCACAGATTCGATAATTCGATATTTACTCTCGTATTGGTATAATAGACATTTTACTCACAGATTCGATAATTCGATATTTACTCACGTATTGGTATAAAAGACATTTTACTTGCGGATTCAATAGTTCAATATTTAGTCGTGTATTGATATAATAGACAGTTTACTCGGATTTTTGTTTATTCGATATTTATTCGCGTATTGGTATAATAGACATTTTACTCACATATTCGTTAATTCGATATTTACTTGCGTATTAGTATATAGACATTTTACTCGCATATTCGATTTATCTGCATTCGATTATAATGCTCTCTTCCCATTGACTTTCTATATGCAATCCAGGCTCTAAAATCAAGCTTCGAATGTGGGTGTGTGTTATTCCACTATTAGTTAGCCTACAGACAACATGCCCAGCATGGAATGGCAGCATGTGGTAGTGGAGTACCTTACCAGGCGGGGTTACAACGGGATGCCAATTGGCAACCCCAATATAAAGGAGCGCAAAAGGTGCATTATGCGCCACTTGCAGAGGAAACTGCTAACGCAGTTTCAAATCCAGCTGACCACCCCACAACTACAAAAGAGGTGGTCGGACTTGAAGCGACAGCGGCGTAACTACATCCAGGACATCCGGACCAATGTCCAAGGCAAGTATCACATTTATATATAAAATTTTAACTGTGATTGAGTTGTATAAAACACCACCTTTTGCACCACTCTAATCAGGCGGTTCTGCGGCAGATATTTCTGACAAGCTCTGTCTATGTATAATGACTATATGAAGTTACTGCACTTTTCTTGTTACTTTTATAGCACTTGTGATTGGCGATAGCGCTTCGCAAACCGCCACAAATGATTGCGGGGCCTTTAGTGCTTTTCTCCTAAAGGACTCAAAGTGCATATGTTAGTTAGTGTTAGTAAATTTTAATATAACTGTTAGTTAATGTTGGTAGATGTTAGTTAAAGGACAAGTACACATGAAAAATATTTACAATATTTACCTATAATACAAAATTTGAAAGCTTTTTTCCCTAAACAACTCATAATGCATATTTTTTTATTGTTACCGTATATACTCGAATATAAGTCGATCTGAGTATAAGTCGAGGTACATATTTTTACCTAAACAATTAGTAAAAGTGATTGACTCGAGTATAAGTCGAGGGTAGAAAATATGACCACTTTGGCATTTCAGGTGTTTGTGAACTACAACTCCCAGCATGCTTTAGCAGCTGGGAGTTGTAGTTTACAAACATCTGCAGTGGAACTGCAAACCCTCCCTACCCAACCTTCCCCTCCCTCCCTGCCAGTAAAAATAATAATAACTGAATAACAACTTAAAAACTGAAATACCGGCAACTTGCA